>CATIWR010021367.1:0-19599 GCA_949677035.1 Omphalea diandra | reverse complement strand
GCATATGTTGGCCACCTATCCTTCTTCCTCTTATTCATTTGAGTCATCATCCTAAGTGGCGGAGAAGTTTTTCTTCTTTTCTTTGTCCCATCTTTTCTTCTTCTTCAACTTGGGGCATTCATGCTCCATGTGCCCTTGGCTGCCACATTCATAGCATGTGACATCATTTGTTCTTTCTTTGGGACTTTGGGTTGATTTCTTGAAAACTCTTCTCTTTTTTCTCCTTCTTATCAACTCCTTGGTTCTCCTTGAGAGCATGGTTAACTCTTTTCCTTCTTTGTCACTATCCTCTTCACTTGAGGATGTGTATATTTCTTTCTTCCTTGTTGAAGCTTTGAGACTCATGGTTCTTTTTTCTGATTTTTCACCTTGGCCCCTTAGCTTCTTCATTTGCTCATCTTTTTGAATGGCTAACTCTGAGTCAAGAGCTTGCCAATGAGCACATCGATTGAGACCTTTCCAATCTCTGGATTGGACTATTGAATGCTGCATACCCTAGCCCCAAATTTGTGAAGAGGAAGAGTTTTAAGGATTTTGGTGTTTACCTCATAATTGGTAAGTGCTCTTCCAAACTTCTTCATATTGGTGACGATGGACAAGAGGTGATTGGTCATTTCTGTGATGTTTTCGTTGTCCTTCATCATGAAGAGTTCCCATTCGGTGACATACATCTCTAAACGACTTGACTTGACTAAGGTTGTGCCCTCATGATAGTTCTCTAGAGCCTTCCATATGGCATGTACAGTTTCACAATGTTGCGCTCTCCTAATCTCTTCTTTCAAAAGTGAGATTAGGAGAATGGTCGTTGCCCTCTTATTCTTGCCATTTGACTTCTAGTGAGCTTCAACCCATTCATCCCTTGGGATTAATTCTTCATTACCATCCATAACTCTTGCAGGAGGCTTCCATTCCTTAATTACCACATCCCAAAGGTCCACCACATCTGTGTCAAGATAGATCTCCATCCTATACTTCCAATAAGTATAGTCGATTCAATCAAAATATGGTCGTAGTTGTGAGTGGTTTACTTCTTGTGCCATGATCTTATTTCACCCAATAAAGGTTTGATTTGTGAAAATCTTGCTCTGATACCACTTGTTCTCCCTAGGCACCAAAAAGGGGGGTTGAATTGGTGTATAAAAATTTAAACAATAAAGAAAAGGGGAAGAAGAAAGAGTAGAATGGAGACAACTGATTTATAGTGGTTTGGGTATAATTAAGCCTACGTCCACTCGCCAATTTACTAATTGGGTATTTCACTATCTCAAGGTGTTTTCAAGCTCACACCCAACTTGTACAACTTGTGTTTTGATGTTTCACACACAACCTTACAACAATGTGTTTTTAGGCTAACACACAACCTCACTCAAGTGTTTCACTAGGCTCACACTTAAACCTTTCTTAAAGTGTTTTTACAGGCTAACAGAACAACCTTACAACTTGGTGTTTAATGCTCACACCTAACACTTACAATTTCATAAAGAAAATTGAAGAAAATGAGTAGCAAAGATTAAGAGCTTTAATCACTTATAATAAATTCCTTAGTAACCTTATTCATGGCTGTTTGGTGGTGTATTTATAGCCAAACTTCACCAAAGAGATGTCACAGATCATATCTCATCAAATATTTGTGATATGCTAGACAGATTATGCATTAAATGCTTGTCAGGATGAAATCACGGTCGCTACTGCCATTTCACAGTCATGAAATCTAAATTCCTTAAGGGAAACCCCGTTTGTGTCTAACGGCTAGTCCACGTGGCAACTTCTTATTAGTTCACCAGGAAAATATAGTCGTTGTCTTTTACCTACTTTTAGAAGTCACGATTGCGAGTTTTCTTGTACAGGACATGACAGAGGAGGATGAGAATTCGTCTGTCGAAGTAGTCATTTTTCTTCCTCAGGATTCGCAGTCGCTACCAATAAGATGCCTTCGTGAAATTTGATTTCCAACAATATTCTAGGACACTTGTCAAGCTGTGGTTGTGGACTTGCTTCCCTCTTGAGTTACTTTGAAATTCGCAGTCGTGACTAGGGCGTGACATTCACTTGCGAATTCGTCTGTCACATTTTGGGCTTCTTCTTTTCCATAGGTTGTGGCCAAGAATGGCTTTGCGATTTCGCCTGTTTGAATTTTAGCATGCCTTAACATGAGTCGCGATCGCGAATCCTAGATTGCGGTTGCGATTTACATGTCACTTTGAAGTTTATCAACTCCTTTCATTTTTTCTTGAGAGATTTATTTATTTCTACAAAATCAACACTTATTTGAAATATTAGTGATGATCAATATTCTTTGTCAAGATCAAAAGAGGTTATAGACTTAGGATTAACCATCCTAGTCCAACATAAAGCAACAAGCATGAGCCTAGATGTTGTAAAAAATTGCCTTTTAAGTTCATACCTTTTTAGGATAGCGAATATTTTCTTAGAAATCTTCAGGGAAAGTCAATTTTATGGTTGGAGGGTATTTGGTAATTCGATTGACAACTTGAAATGTCAGTGTTGTCCTTTTGAGGTTTTGATAAGAGCAAGGGTATTTTGATAATCTGTTCAGTGATTTGGATCTTACGGGTGTTTGAAGCTAGTTTGGTAATTTGGTTAGCTATTTGGGTTTTGCATAAGACCCTTTTTGGTGATTAGGTTTTAGGGATTTTGAGCCGGGGGGGGGGGAGGGGGGTTGATTAGGCTTGAAAGGATTAGTTAAATAGTTAGGAGGTTGGATCAGTTGGCTTATTAGGCTTAAAAGGCTCAACTTAGGCCTACATCCATTAGTGGTCTGTACAACCACAAGGTGGTCTGTACAACCATAAGGTGGTATGTACAACCATAAGGTGGTTTGTATAAACCATCTGGTGAAACTTATTTTCATAATGCAAAGCTTAGTCTATATAGATTAGACGATACTGTATAAACCTAGGGAACTATATAAACCCCCTTTGACAACAACCCATTAATTTGTGCTTTCACCTTTTCTCTATCTCTTCTTTTTGTCACTCAAAACTTTTCAGACTTTGCTCTTTAGGCTTCCTTTGCTTTTAGAGGATCATACCATGGCAAGATATTGCGATGATGATATGTTGGACATACAATAGGAGTTTTTCGATGAGGACGCTGTCATGCAGGATGCTCTAGAGCTCTACGATCTCAGTGGGCTTTAAGAGGGTAAGCCCATGAGCGAGCATGACTGTGAAGATGATTCTAGTCAACTTTTCCTTGGGCGGTGACACACCGGTGGTTTCCAACCTATATCGTCACCTTATGGAAGCCACCTTGAGAATGATAGGCATTCTTTCTTCTTTTGCTCTTACTTTTTTTTTTTTTTTTGCTTTCCTCAACACTATAGATTCTAAGCATTGTCTTGAAATTCCCTTTTTCCTTGCGAACACTAGGTTAGCTTTTATAATATTTAGAGACAACTTTTAGGACACTTACCTTTTATTTCCTGTTAACTTTGTTTCCTATCTGTTGGATTAATTCTCTATCTCGATTTGTGCGCACTGATGTTTCATCCTCATAATCTACCAAAACAGTGAGATTAGTTTATGCATTACTGAGTGAAGGATTTAGGATGCGCACCTAGAATTAATAAATAAATTATCTATTTATTTATTTATTTATTATAGATTAGTCTCAGTTGATCCTAGGATAAGCCATACTGGCTTGCGATATCTGGATTATACCTAAATTTCACTTGAAATTGATTTTCATAATTTCTCCTTCAAATTTGCAAGTAGTTCCTCAGGACTAGAGCTAGCTTCTTCTACCTTTTAGATTCTTTGCAATCTTTGTGGTCACCTGCATAACATAGAACATAAGAAATTAATTTATTTAAAAGTGATTAAATACTTACCATGCGTTCCCGATCTAATTTCTTTGTAATTTTTACTTTTGGCGCTCGACATGTATGCAAAACTATTTATTATTTTGTTTTATTTTATTTTTGTTTCTTAATGCCTATTCATGATTCTTCTTCTCACCTTTTTTTAAGGCATTATCTCTTATCATAAAGGAGGCAATGCAATGGATCCCACTGGTACATGATTTCAGGAGCTCCACCCTTGAGTTATGGTTTGCCTAACGGGGACTGGGCTTCTTGCTTTTCTCGAAAGACTATTAAGAGAGTCTTCAAGGATTGATTAATTGATGATGCAAACGCTAGTTGAGTGGTGGATGGACACTACCCATACTTTTAATATGCCTTTGATTAGACAGCTGACCATCACATTTAGGGAATTTGCTCACTTGCATGGGCTCCATTTCTCAGGCATTCCCCTTCCAACAAACTCAGGCATGCATGAGCCCATGCTCAAGAGGGATTATATTCTTTGGCTACTCGGGTGTGTTCTACAAGTTAAGGGGAGTCAGATTGTCACCTGCTTCAACACACAGGCTAGTGCCCTTCCTGTTATTTATGACTGTGCTCAAGAGATAATGGACTACCATGAGGTTTGCTTGTACTATATGCTTTATTAAGGGTCCTATTCTTGAACACCTCTAATGTTATCGAGCTCTGTCTCATGCCAATGCTGGAGGACCTAAGGCTCTTACATTGCTTTGATTGGGGATCTACAGTGTTAGCGTACTTTTATTGGTATTTGGATCAGTGCTCTAAGGGCAAGGGATACATGTTGGGCAACTGACGGGTGCTCATTATGAATTTCTCTTAAAACTTCTTTATGCTTGTAACGACCATTTCCGTTTACAAATACTCATATTGCTCTGATACCAATAATTGTAACAATCATATTCATTTTACAAAACTCATATCATTCATGTCCAAAATACAAATGCATAAAGGTTGTATCCATCTTACACACACAATCCAACATGTATTTGATGTACATATATGTATATGACACAAGGAAAGAGAGAGTTGGGATTCAGTCGACGACCTGTGGTCCATATGTCTCAATGTAAAACTCAAAGCACTAAAATGTCCAATTCTTATTCTTCAGTATCCGAAAAAAATTTGTGATTTGGTGAGTCGCAACTCGATGAATAAAAATAATAATCAAATTCTCATGGCATAATCCATAATCAAATATTATCAAGATACATTGCAAGTACAACAATTGACTATGCAAGTGCAAATGCAATAGCTTTGTTTTTGTCGTGATTATGCAAGGCAAACATTATTCCTGGGATATTCATGTGATTCATGTAACATAGGATTTGGGACCTATTGATCCATCTTCCTGTAATTCATTTGACATATGATTTGGGACCTATTAGTCCATCTTCCTGTAATTCATTTGACATATGATTTGGGACCTATTGGTCCATCTTCCACGTGATTTGCAAGTGTTTGACAAGTTGATCACAATGGCCATTTAGTTCCATGTGCAAGTGCTTATTCACAGATGATGTGCCAAGTAATCGTTAAGAGCATTTGATTCTCACTTGGCCTGTATTCCCATGTAACATGTAACAATTCAATCATTCTCACTTGACTTATATTTTCATGTAACATGTAACAATTCAATCATATATACATGTAATATAACATAATCATATCATACAGTTATCACCTACATCCATTGAATCCAATGATCATTTTTACTCACCCATATTAAATCCAATTATTGTTTCTACTCACCTTTTGATGTGACCAACCTTTATGGTAGGGCTTTTTCAAAGTATTGGGATCCTAAAATTTGATACATACATGGTTATAAGTATATCAAAATGATTATGACTGCTTGGTATGCAGTTATGGCATGATTCATGTAAGTGTACCTAGTGTTTATACATATTTTCCTTATATGGTAGCCTAAGCTTGCTGCACTCTTATAGTAATAACTCTAGATATACTCATTCAAATTACTTGATTCTTCTTTTCAAACAAACTAGACATATATTGAGACTACATATTCAAATTTTAGACTAATATCAGATACACATAAAATGTGATAAATTTTTAAGTTATGCCCTGTTGTAATGTCATCTTAGTCTGAGTAGGTCTTACATTCTTGGACATATCTCAAATTGCACTAGTCCAATTGCAATAATATTATACCATCAGTTACAAAACATATAAATGAATATTTTTTATGTTTTACTCATTATCCAGTTCAGTCTATAAGGTCACCAAAACAAAGGACAAATCTTAGGACATGTAGGTTCATAACATGTTGACAACCAGTCATAATAAAGGGACAATATCTCAGTAACCATGCTGGATTTGGCAACAATATTTCACAGGTATGTAGATCAAATATAAATATACAACTTCCAAGTTTGTACCATCATCAAATTCTGAGTCTATGATCATCTAATTCTTGGAAAACTGAATTAAAAGAAAGGTGGTGTGTCATTTGGTTACAGAGTCAGTCCTAATCAATGAGCCATATCTCTTTCCACACAGAAAATTAATCAAAACTGCTTTACATATATTTATAGAGGACATAATCCTACAAATTTCATGTTTTATACTTTGTCAAAATCAGAACATAAAGCCATCAAAATATAAGAAAATAGAAGACTGAGATAATCTCGGTTGGGATTTGAACTAGTCCTGATGAAGGAGCCATATCTCTTCACACACACATAGAATCAAGTAAAACTGTTTCATATGCATTTATGTGAGACATAAGGCTACAAATTTTATGTTTTGTACTTTCCCCAACTCCTCTTCTAGGGTTATGAAATCGTGGGTGAAAAATTATGCTCTAATAGTAAAATCAACATAATCAGCTCTTCTTTTCTTGGATTACAACTTCCATCCAAGAGCTCTACCTCAATTACTCCATAATTCACACTAACCATGCACGATTAACATGTCATGAGATGTTAATTTCAGTTGAGAAGAAGATAAATTTACTTACCTACTGTCCCATAATTGGGAAACCTTAGGTAGCTCACTCTTCTCCCTCTTCTTCTTCTTCTTTTTCTTCTTTTTCTTCTTCTTCCTTCTTTCCTTTGCTCTCTTTTTGTTTCTGGTATAACCCATAGTTTTCCCCTCAATTCTGACCCTAATTAGCATATATAAACTTTCTATAATAATATAAAATTATGGAGTTTCATTTCCATTGGTTGGAAGGTCACTTTTCCTCTTTTAGTCCCTCTTCTTCACTCCTTAAGCACTTCCATCCATCTCCTAATTCCTAGATGCTCTTTATACTTTTAATTAATCTCTAAAACACCATTATTTATGATGCTATAATAAGCACATAACATGAAATAATTTGTCATATAACTATGCAAACACTGCATATATGTTCAAGTATCCCAAATGCAACGATGCCATTGTCATTGTCATGTTTTTACAATTTACATGTCTAAATGATTATTTATCATGTGCATATGTTCATGTGAGATTTCATATCATTTGATATAGTGCATATGCTCATGTGTGATTTCATATCATTTGTGCAATGAATATATATTAATGTGATAATGCCAATGAATAGGGATAAAGATGTTACAACTATCACTACTAATAGTATGCCTCCTTCTCTCTCTCTTTTTCTCTTCTTCGCTAGCAATTGCCATAATTCTATAAATGCTAATAGTAATAAGTTTAACATTATGCTAAGTCAAACCCCATTTTCTGTTTCAAGTTACTTTTGCTTCAATTGCGTCAAAAAGGAGTGACAACTGAAATTAAAGGTTATTAGGGGATAAGTTATTAAAAGCTTATAATTTGCATTGCATGTTTGCTTTACCTTTCACTATATAATTATCACTTACAATTGTAGTTTAATTACATGATATTGGATGATCTTGGTCTTTAAATTTAATTTTAGCTCTTTTATAAGTGTATTTAATATTGATCTTTTGAAGATTTCATACAAGCAGTTGCATAATAATATCCAAGCAAGACATCTAATAGGAGATTGTAAACTAACCAACAACTGCAACAAAGATGGAAATAAGAAAAACAATGGCATTATCATTATTATTTGCCTTTGTCTATCTAACATTCAAACTTTAGACCATAAACGTCGTGACTAATGTTGGAATTGTTTTTCTTTTCCATTAATATCAATATATAATTACTTGTGATATTGGAATTTATTTTAGGAAAAATCTTGTCATTTTGTCTGGTCTCATCATTTGTGTGAGATAAAATTTTATCTTTTGTGATTTAATTATCATATTAAATCATCTTATTAAAATAAGAGTAAAATACTAAAAAGCCTTATAATTTTATTGAAATGTATTATTTCATCCCTTTACTGTAAAAATACACTATAAATGTCTTAGTTTTATCATCATTGAAAAACATATTCTTTGTTTTCATTTTGTGTTAAATCAATGTCACATATCCATAATACCTTCTTATAATACACAAAATTGAATCCTAGCTTCTGGCTGATCCATCACCACCATCTTTTGTTTCTACTTGCTGATTTTTGCTTCTTCTTATTTGATTGATCACGAGAAAGAGAGAGATAGAGAAGTCTATTATAGACAACCCAAATAACTCTAATGTGACGAATGTGTAGTGTCCATAAGGGCCAACATAGCTTTCTTGAACATAATGCTTGTGGGAGGGGGCAAAGATTAGAACCTTGCCAATTTATGCTCCCTACTTCCTGCCCATTTTTTCTTATGCTCCTTATGCCTGTTGAAAGAGAAGGCTAACACAGGGAAGGAAAAGGATGAAGACTAGTAGCTTTAGGAGCAATTATGCATTTTTAGATGACATTAGTGTCCATTCAGTCAGAATTATTAATTATTGGAGAAAGAAATAAGAACAAGAAGAAGAAAGAGGGAGGATATTTACAAAATTAAATAAATTATTTATACTTTTTCATCCTTGATTAAAGAAAACTTAGACTAAAATTAAGTGAAAAGATTACGTAGTTATACAACTACAAAAACAAAGCAATTTATAAGGTATTTTTTAAAACATAGAAATAAAATAGTATATTTTAACAAACTTAGGAATTTTTAATATTTTACACTTAACATAATTACAAATAAAAATAAAAATTATAAAAAGAAACTATGAAACAAAAAATTTGATATTTATTATTAAATATTTTAATTTTATTAATATTTATAAATGTTCTAAATAATATATAAAATTATAATTGTGAAATTTAAAGATTATTAATTAATTTATTAATTAAACCAAATTTCAAAATTAAGAACTCAAATTTCAATCTCACATGCACATTAATGTAAGAATTTTTGTAATTCTCAATCTTTTGTTTTGTTTTATTCATTTTTATTATAATGATATAAGAAGACTAAAGTCAGTTATATCTAAATTTGTCAAACTTACATTTTATGTGTTCATGTTCGAAATTGATACAACATATTTATGTCATTTTTATTGTAAAATATTATATTTTTTATTATTAAATTTATATTTAGCTCAAATTTTTTAAGGTATATGATTAATATTGCAATTTATAATAAAAGTTTAAATAAATTTAAAATTATAAAATAACTTTTTTTTATCTTTTAGCTAATTTTGAACCTTGTACATATTTTTAATATGCATGGTAATTGTATAATAATAATTTTAGTAGATGATATAAGTCTTTCATCTTAATTATAGTCCATAAAAAAGTTGATCAATTTTAATATATATGTGAACATCATATTCTGGATCTTAGGATGTGATCCCAATGATGAAAAATAATAGAAATATTGCTAAGATGCAAGGATAATTGTGGAAAAAGAAGAATAAAGATATTGAAAAACCTTGGATTGAGTTCCAAAATCTAGCTCAAACCCATAAGGCTAAAAGCCCAAACTTAATAGCACTAGTTTAATGGATTGTACAACCAACTTGTTAGGTTGTATAGCCAAGCACATGACTTTACATACCATCCCTAAAACCTTAATAGAAAGAAGGTTGTAGAACTCATAAACTTAGTGGCCATGTGGTCCATATAGCCACGCACATGGTTGTACAGACAAGACCCTAAAACCATAACAGAAATAAGATTATGGAACATGGACACTTGACATTAATAGGGTTGTACAACTATTACTAAAGGTCTGTACAACCAACCTCTTGGCAATACAAAAAACCTTCAAACCTTGATTTAAGAATTTTCATGGTTTTGTCTATTCTGGGATATGGATGCCATGCAACCAGAATCATTCCAAACTTTGGTGCACTATTCCATCTCTATAAAGTCCATAACATTTGAAGATGCAAGAAGAGGATTAGATAATCTTATGGAAACTCTGCCAAATTCTCACCACAAACATAGAAACCCTAAGCTTAATTAGTTACCATCAAAATCCAAGGTAGATAAGGCTTTTACCTTTCATTTTTTAACAGTTCCACTGCATTTTTGAAGGATAGGGTCAAAATATTGTGCCTTTGATGACAAATAACAACCAGCAACATCTAAGGGTTCCCTTATCCCTCTACTTCTTTCCCATTTATTCTTCTTCTTTCTTTTGAAAGCCCAATCTTGGTAGGCTATATAGGCTTCATGTAGTATGTACAGACCACCAATTGGTCCATAAGGCCCAATTTGATTGTGGATAGATTAAAAAATTCATCTTTTTTCCCATTCAAATTTCCCCACTTCTAGACTTTCTTTTGTGATATTTGAGAGTTCCATATATAGAATAAGTGGTGGTTTTATGACAACCTCTATTCATTCAACTGATGGAACAATGACCAAGTTTAAGGTTTCTTGTATGATCTTTGTCATGCTTTAAGACTTTGCATTAATTCATCTTATGCCTTATTGAAC
The DNA here is from genome assembly GCA_949677035.1 of Omphalea diandra. NCBI lineage: Eukaryota > Viridiplantae > Streptophyta > Magnoliopsida > Malpighiales > Euphorbiaceae > Omphalea > Omphalea diandra. Next base: position 8,926 of record CATIWR010021367.1, on the reverse strand, counting down.
ATTTAGGTTTTTTTTTTTTTTTTTTTTTTTTGTTTTCATTCTGACCATGATCAAGTGAGGAATTTTCCCATTCTTAAGACATTGAGAGTCTCATTATATTCATTGTTGTTTTGGTTACATCTTCATGGATATCCTAGACATATGTTTTGACTTAGTTTCCACTTTATTGATTAGCACTATAACCCTTTAAATGGTTAGTGATGCTCATGGATGCCAAGCTCTTTAAGAGCAATCAAGAAGAGGGTTCAATAACCCTAAGATCCCTTTTTGTTATGACTTTGCCTGTGACCATTAATATCCTTCAAGATGCCATTGAATTTCATGTTTATGATTTCTCATGTTACATGGCTCACAGTAAAAGGTCTTTAAAATTTTGTGAGGTATAAAGGATTCCCATTGATCCCAACATGAGCCACTATATGGGGTTATTACCAATGTATGACCCCCATCCTCTCCATCCCCCACTGATCGATAAAAACATGAAGTCACAAGTAAGATTTTATTGTTCAAGCGAAATCCCATGGGTGCTCACAATGGTGACTCCACTTAGAACATGAAATTGAATCACGTTTAATCTTTTGTTCACTTTTTACCATGTTAAACTTGTAATTAATTAGTCCAATTACATTTATGTAGCATCTACACTTCACCATTGTACTAGGTTTGCTTTAAGATAATTGATGGATTCTCTGAACTTGAGACTTAAGCTCCATTCAGGCTTAACAAATGGTGATGAGCATTCATCACTAACGAGTTAAGTACTTTTGAGTATGTTAAATAGGGGGTTATGAAAATCATCCCCAAGCTTGTGGGAGCCATTAACCATGATAATTAAACCCAAACATTTAGACACATGTAGGACGCAATAGCACCTTGGAATAGAGTACCCCTCTTCTTTGCATTCCTTCTTTAAAAGAAGGGTTGAAGTACCTAAAAAAACATAGTTAGGAGTTCCCTTATATAAATACCATTGTTGCCCCCATTCCCTTTTGATGTAATCACACCCCATGTAAATATTTGTTTTTTCCCTTGCCCTACTATGTAAGGAATTCCCACTTCTTATGTAAACACTTACATGCATCCCTTGTCTTTATTGCAAAAGGGATTCCCCATTTCCCATTACATTTTCCCTTCAATGTAAAGAGTTTTCCCTTTGTATATCCTTTTTTTAATATCTTTATTTCCTTTATGCATATGTTCTCATAGGACTTTCATCCTTTTTATTTCGAGGTGATTGTGCACATTCTCTATCCCTTATTAGTTGAAAAATGAGACTCCACCTAGGAAGGAGCCTGTAAACCTTATGTGTGAGAGAAAAAGTTTACAAGGATCTTTTGCCAATAGGATGTGTATTTCATGCATATATGCATACTTTATTTATCTATGCATCATATTGATAACCCTTGTCTTATAACTATCATAGCTTTATCTAAATCTCGTGGAAGAGAAAGGACAACTGGCTCGCTTAGAAAAACAATAACCCTAGCATGATCTAAAGACTATAACTACTCATGGAACCTATAATATTGTCAAAAGTGTTAAAGAAGATGGTGTTGGAGTTTAATCATAAGATACTGAAGAAGACCACTGAAGAGGTAAATAAGTGCCTCAATGAGGTTTTGAAGAATGTTAGAAACAACTACTAATAGAGTACCCACGAGACACCCCAACGTCGTAGTGATTGATGATGATTAGTTTAGGATGAACGAGGTACTCGATTTGATGACTTTATTAGGTAATTGGAAAAGAGAGAAAAGGCTCTATGAGCCAAAGGTTTAGAGAATAGGTCGATATTGAGGAGTTGTTTGCCCAAAAACCTAAGAAACTCCTAGCTAACTTTCGAATGCTTAAGTTTTCAAAGTTTATAGTTACTTAGAATGTGACAAATCGTGTTTAGTCTTATGCCTTGTTTATGAAGGCATCTAGGGTACCCACTGACACCATGTTAGAACTTTTTAATCTATCATTAGAGGGATATACTAAGACGTGGTATTTTAATTAACCAATGACTATTAGAGAAGATTGGAAATAATTCATAGAGGCTTTCGAGAAGCATTATGCTTGTAATTCAAATTTAAAGGTCACATTGCAAGATATAGAGTCTTTGAAATAGAAACTTGAAGAAAGTTTTAATGACTATATAAGAAGGTAGAAGAACACAACCTCTGAGGCAACTACCATGCTAATTGAAATAAAACATGTCTGAATGATTATTAGGGGAGCATTACCCAGTATTGGCATTAGAATCAATAAAACTACAATTTTGGGGATCTTAGAGAAGTCAATTTATAGGCCAAAGAGTTGGAGATTAAATAAAAAAATGAGTATAAGGGGAGAAGAAGTGCCTTATCTCAACCACAAAGGAGAAGGAAACAAGACGACTAATGGGAATGCAATAAGTTTGAAGGTAGTTCACGAAGTTAGGGATGACCTTATTTAAGGCAATTAAGAGATTATAAAAAATGGGTTATTAAAGCCTTTAACACCTAAATCACCTCCTAATTCATTATTGAGGTGTACGATGCTAATGTATACTATATTTTTGCTAGGGAGCTAGGTACAACATTAATGATTATTATAAGCTTAGACATGAGATTTAAGATCTCATTGATAATAAGACAATTATTTTGCCTAATACTAGTAGACTGAGTATAAAGGGAAATACTCTCCCCCATCTATTATAGTGTTTTGCCTCCCAACTAAGGGACATTTATGATAGATTATGAACTATCCATGGAAGTTGTTATGGCTGTCATTGAAGAAATATTGAAGGAAGTTGTAATTGTGGTTCTCACCATTAACCCATGGGAGAGTTCAAACAAAGAGTTGAAATAAGAGAAATGGAAGAGGATGATTAAGTTATGCACAAAAAGTAAAATTGGGTATGGAGTTAATATTTATCCACTAAATTTGTTGCACAAGTTTAGGTTGGCTGAGAAAGACTTGAAAGCATTAGATAGCATCATTTGGTCTAATGATGACAATAAGGGGCTAGCCTTAAGCGCATTCAAGACCATGGTAAAGACTAGAATCATAGAGACAATGGTGGAATTACAACCTTATACATCTTATCACTTTCTCACTTTTGTTAAGAAGGATGTGGTGTCATCCATTAGGAAGAAAGCCTTCCACAACTACACCAGAAAGTCAAGATTCCTTACAAAGGTAGGATAGTGGCCATCTGTGCAAAAGTTGGGGAGATTGTGTTAGCATTGAGTGTGTTTATCTCGCATCTTAAGGTTTTTTGGTTGTTTGAGTTATAGACAAATGGGTAAACTCAAAGGTGGTGTGAGTCATAAAAAGGTTAAGGTTTGGGAAAGAATTCTACAGGTGTTCCTAGGTCTAAAGAGATTTTGACTCATACTACCAAAAAAGGACTGGGTTGTAGTAGGAAAGGAGCTACATTGAAAGTAAGAAATCTGTATAGGCTCCTATCTAATTTCTTCACGAAAAAAAGAGAAGTCATGGGAGAAATTGAGGAAGAAGCCATCAATGTGGCTGAAAAGACACTAAGTGATGTGGCTAAAAAGACACTAAGTGATGACATTATGGATGATTTCAAAAAAGCATTATTTTATATGGGAGTTAAGGAAACAAGTCATATGAACCATAGGGATTCATTAGATGTGGAAGATAAGAGAAGAAAAAGAAAAAAGGCAAACAAATTGTGAGGAATGAAGGTACTTAAGGACAAGACCATGCTGCGATTTGTATGGCCTTTAGACCAATTAGTCATGGAATGATTATTATAGGGATAAGTATAAAGTGATGCAAATAAAGAACAACTAGAAAGTGATCACAAACATCAAATTTTATGGATATTAAAATAAAAAACACAAATAAAAGTAAAATAAATATTAACTTGTAGGATGACAAACTTAGGCCGAAGAACAATAAGAAGAAAAACAAAAAATAAATGAAGCCTAAGTAAGAAAAAAAAAAAAAAAGAAAACTAAAGGATTTGAGAGATATCATCATCATCTGTGTCTCTAACTTCTTCATCTCCTTCTTTATCTTATGCTTCATCCCCTTCTTCCACTCTTTAGTCTTATTTTTTCTATAAAGTATCCTTTCAATCTTTAAAAATTGGAAGATGGCAAAGTGTTGCAACCACCTTCTCTTAAAGGTCTACTAGGTCACTATAGAGTTGGGAAAGAAGAAGAAATCTCATATTTATCATACGCATCGCTTATCCAACTTCGTATTAATAGAAAAGAGAGAGATGACAGAAGTCTTAGAGTTTGCTTTTGGCTTAGGAGATGGGATTGGTTGGGCACTTTCCTCTATCACAAGCCTCTTCCTTTTTAAAGCTTAAGTTGTTTCATGCTTCTTTGCCTTAAGAGACCTAAGGGGTATACATAGGTAGGCATTAATCAAATAGGGCAAGTTAGGGAAGTTTTGGGAAGGTAAGTATTTTTTTTTAGTGAGAAATTTCTCATTTTCCTCATTTTAGGCTCCCACATAACGGTAAATGGTTGTGACATGAGAAATGACGATAAATTTACTTTTAGGCTTTATACTCTTGTAAATCAATTGATCCATAAGGTATTGGCCTATAAAATTGGTTGGTTCTTGGTTAGATAAAATATAAATGGTAGTTCTTTTTGGAAAACCTTTCCATTCTCATAACCCCTAGCATTTATAGAAAAAGTAATGATACGTTGAAGAAGCCAATTTGTAAGGGTTTTAATGTGTTTGGCTAGAGAAATGTTTTGGTTATGTTTGGTTTCAATGGAGATCTCTAACCAAAATTCAAAATAAATGAGATCAAGTACAAAGATAATGAAAGGAATATTATCTCTCACTTGAAGGTTGAAAAAGGCAGAAAGTTGGGGTAAAGGTTATAAAGTGGAGGTCCTTAAAAACCCTAAAAACTAAATCGTATGAAACTCCTTTTGATTTTGCTCTCCTACTTAATGTAACAATGGACATAAACTCCTTGAGGATCTGATCATACCCTGGTTTATCCCTGAAGATAAACTCATTCCAGCCTAGGTTAGATAGAAAAGCATGGATTTCATCCTTAATTCAAAGGGTATAAAGAAGAAAGGTATCAGGAATTTTATTACTTTGTATAAATGTACTAGAGTTTGCTTTTTAGCTATCTTTTTCTTCTTCATTTATTCCCTTCATTAAGTGAAGGGTAGGAGGGCTTGAAGGTTAAATAATGCCCTTCCCTTTCTTTGCGTTGGTTAGTTTCTTAGGTGCGATGAAGGAAGTTCAAAGAGTTTAGAAGGTTTGAAAGAAGAAATGAATGATAGATGAGGAGAAAAGGTAAAAGTAGAATAGATGAGTGTTATGATAGTTTAAATAGGTAGAAAAATATTGAAAAATAATAATAAAATGATAAAATATGCATTAAATAAGGGGTTGGCACCGATTGACAGTCAAATCAATCAATGCATGATAGTTACTAGAATTTATAATCACTGTTAGTAGATCGTGATCGCTAATTATAAATTTTATGAGTAACAAATAAGAATTCCTTAAAAAAATGAAGGAGTTAATAGTCAAATAATTTAAAATTTGAAAGAATTTGAGGTGGCTATTTTAGAATCTTGAAAAGTGAATTATGAGTTTGATAGAAATTACTGAGAGCCTATAAATAGCAAGCATGAATTATGAGCCAAAAAGAAAAACAAAGAAAGAATAAGAATTAGCCTTTCTAAATGTGATCAACTTAATGTAATGATGATCAATTCAAGCAAATTGGCATAGAAAAGCTCAATTACATACAAAATTAGCACTCCAAAGTAATTAACATTCATATTTGTCAAACATATCATTCAATCAATCAAAATGACAAACACATTAAAGAATATAAGGTAAGATCAATTTTCACCCTAAAGAGCTTCCATCTAGCATCCCTAGCTCTCTTTTAATGAAGTTCATCCTTTCTTCATTGACGGATTTAGTGAAAATGTCTATAAGTTGATTAGTGTCAATAAACTCTAACACAACATCACCATTTTGGACACTATATCTAAGAAAATGATGCCTAATGGCAATGTGCTTGCTCCTAGAACGTTGGATGGGATTCTTCAAAAGATTTGTTACACTTGTATTATCATATTTGATGGGAATGTGATCAACATCCTTAACATAATTCTTGAATTATTGTTTCATCCAAATGACTTGGGCTTAATAATAACCTATTGCCACATATTCAGTTTCGATGGTGGATAAAGCAACAAAAACTTACTTTTTACAAAACTAAGAAACTAAGCATTCTCCTACAAAATTGGCAACTTTAGAAGTGCTCTTTCTATCTAATAAACTACCAACATCATCTACATATGAATACCCAAAAAGACTAAATGATGAATTCCTAGGATACCATATCCCTAAATGCAATATGCCATGTAAAAATTTAAGATTCCTTTTAACATCATTTAAATGAGATTCCTTAAGGCATGATTGAAACCTAGAACACATTCAGACATTAAGCATGATGTTGAGCCTAGAAGTAGTGAGATAGAGGAGAGAACTAATCATACTTCTATACCTCTTTTCATCAATTGGCTTGCCCAATTCATCTTTGTCTAGCTTAATGGTAGCACTCATTGGTGTCTATGCTAATTTGCATTCATCCATGAAAACATCTTGAGTAGATCCTTTATGTAATTGGCTTATTGATGAAGACGCCCCCTTTGGTTTGCTTGATTTGTAGACCAAAGAAGAACTTGAGCTCTCCCATCATGCTAATCTCAAATTCCCTGGTCATACACTTAGCATTTCATAAAGAAAATCATTAGTAGAACCATATATAATGTCCTCAACATATATTTGTACTGAGTGCATATTGGTTGTGCCTTTTGATAAATAAAGTTGTGTCAACCTTGCCTTTTTCAAAATCATTTTGTAAAAGAAATGAACTAAGCTTTTCATACTAAACACTTGGAGCTTGTTTTAAACCATATAAGACTTTAGTTAATTTGAAAACATGATTTGGAAAAGTGTGAGACTTAAAACCAGGAGATTATTTAACATAAACTTACTCCTTAATGAGACCATTCAAAATGCACTTTTAACATCCATTTGAAAATGTTTAAATTCATGTGACATGCATATGTTAAGACAATCCTAATGGCCCCTAATCTTGCTATAGAGGCATAGGTTTCATCATAATTAATTCCTTCCTCTTAGTTTTAACCCTTTGCTACCAATCTAGTTTTGTTCCTAGTAATGAAATCTTGCTCATCTAACTCATTCTGTTTGGCCTAGGAACAAGTTCTCATACTTTGTTTCTCTCAAATTGATTGAGTTCCTCTTGCATAACAATCACCCAACTCTTATCATCAAAAGCCTCATCAATAGATTTTGGCTCAAATTGAGAAATAAATGCAAGATTATTATCTAATGCATGAAGCTGAGATCTAGTACTTACTACTTTGGATGTCTTAGCAATGATTAGATCCTTTGGGTGATGTTTGGGGAATCTCTAATCCTTGGGAAGATCTTGGGTTGGGATTTTTACTTATTGTGGTTAAGACTCCTCAACTTCTTATGATGACTTGTTATCTTCAAGGTTAATCACCATTCTTTTGGAGTTAAATCTAGTTTCAATTTCTCAAAGTCACCTATAAGATTATCAATAAGAAAACCTTTCATAAGATCAAGTTTATTATATTCATCAAATGCAATGTTCATTGACTCTTCAGCAACCATAGTACTTTTGTCGAAAACCTTATGGGCTTTACTAAAGGTGGAGTAACCTAGAAAAATACCTTCATTTATCTTAGAAGTAAATTTTCCAAGGTCGTCCTTGGTATTTAAAATGTAGCATTGGCACTCAAAAACTCAAAGGTACGAAATCTTAGGGTTTCTACCACTCCAAAGCTCATAAGAAGTTTTGTTAAAAATGGGTCTTTTGAAAACACGATTAGCAATATACCAAGAAGTATTGATGGCTTCAGCCTAAAAGCAATTAGGCAAAGAGTACTTATTGAGTTATAGCCATCTCTACTAATGTTCTATTTTTCCTTTTTATAACACCATTCTATTATGGTGTTCAAGGAGTCGAAAAATTATGAGAAATCTCATTCTCTAAGCAGTAAGTTTCAAAAGATTCATTTTGATATTATTTTCCTTATTCACTCTTTATAGAAGAGATGAAGTAATCTTTTTCATTTTGAACTCTTTTTGTAAAACTTTTAAAAGCATCAAAAGTGTCATTCTTATACACTAGAAAGGATACCCAAACAAACTTAGAGTAATCATTAACTAGGACAAATGCATAAAGGTTTAAAAAAAGAAAAGTAAAAAAAATAGAAAGAAAATAATAAAAAGTCAAAAAAAAAAAGAGGAAGAAAGAAAAGAAAAGAAAGAAATAAGGGAAGCTGGAAATTGCATAAGAACTTGTTTTGCACCAAAAGAAGCTAATTTCAAATTCTTTGATTTGCATTCAGCCTAGCCTTAATTTTCCTTCAATTTTGTGTTCAACACCACCTTGCAACTTCTAAATTCCTTTTGATCTTTAAATTGCAATAAGTTATTTAGAAATTTATTTTTGCAACCAATTTTGTTATTTTCAAATTCTTAATTTTCTAAGTGTTTTAAGATTAGTTTTTACTTGTTTGTGATTGGTTTAAGCTTAATTTGACATAAAGTAACCCTAGTCCTCAAAGAACTTAAAGAAAAGAATCCAAGAGAGGTAAAAGGCAAGAGTGGTGAGCTTAAAAGAGGGTAAAAGTTTATTTTGAGATAAACACAAGTGTGAGTGCTATCTTTTGAGTGTAAACACATGTGGGAGTGTTTGGTGAGGTTTTCTTTTATTATTTACTAACCATGGCAGATCCTAAAGAAGAACCAGATTGGAAGTTGTTCATGAAAGCTTCACAAGCTCATATGGCCCAAATTGAGAAGCAATTCCAAGCAATGCATGAAAAGATTGAAAGCTTGCAAATCACCTCGAATTCCAACAGCA
>CATIWR010021362.1:0-34839 GCA_949677035.1 Omphalea diandra | reverse complement strand
TTTATTCAAATTTAATAAATTTTCTTTTAAAATTATGTCACATAAAATTAAATATATAAATCAATAAATAATCTTTTATTACAATTAACTTTGTATGTATGTAATTGTAAATTTGAAAATTTTTATTTTGTTATTTTATTTACTTGACAATAAATTTTTAGAAAATAATAATTAAATTTTAATTATTATTATGTAGTAATTTTAATCATTCAATTGATTAGTTAATTATTTAATAAAATAAATATTAAAATTATTAAAAAATTATTATTATAATTATATTGTACAACGCACAAATTTAATTAGTTTTAAATTATTGTTTGTCATTTATCAAATAATTATTTATAATATAATCACATATCATTATTTTACATTATATTACAAAAAACTGTCATATTAACAAAAATTTAAATAGAACATTAAAACATTAATTACCATATAAAAAACACCTCTAAATATGAAATTAAAAAAGCCTAAAAAGTAAAAAATTCTAAATAGAAAGTTACAATCATATAAAAAAAATTCGAAACAAAAAATTTGAAAAACCTAAAAATTAAAAACTCTAAACAACTTTTAAATAGGAAATTGAAAAATCTAAAAAGTAAAAGAATTTAAATAAAAGTTAAATTTTAAATTAATTATTCAAAATTATAAATATATAAAGATTAATGACAGTCTAGTAGGTTGTTAATAAGTATTTTATTGAAGTTTAATAAATTTTCTCTTAAAATTATATCACATAAAATTAAAAATATAAATTAATAGATAATTTTTATCGCAACTATCTCATGTGTGCATATGTAATTTGTAACTATCTATTAATGTTATTTTAATGATAAAATATTTAATATTATTTATTTAATTGATTATTAATAATTATTTTATTTAAATTTAACAAACTTTCTTTTAAAATTATATCACATAAAGATTGAACAATATATATTGACAAATTGGAAATATAGATTACTTTTTTTATTATAATTATCTCCACAAATAATTATAAAATTTTTAAAAATAATTTTATTATTTTATTTACTTGATAATAATTTTTTATAAAATAAATTGATTTTATTCTAATTTATTACCAATGACATTAAATCATTGCAATAATCTTAGTTTAATATTTATTTTTCAAGAAAAAACAGAATGACATGTATAATGTAAGATTAACAAGTAATGAGAGTGATGATTGAAAGATCTTATCTCCTTTCATTTCAAGTTGAAAAAAGAGACCATTGTAATGTCGTATATATGTGGGCTAACTAAGAGTTATTGATTCAAAAGTTAGAAATTTCCCAGCATCAGGCGACCAAATACAATGGGTTCTGTCTGCTGTTGCTTTCCCATTGGATTGCGATTTGGGCTGATGTAGACCATGGTTTTTTTCCTCAATAAAATTACGTTTAAATATTATTTAAGAAACAAACTCCAGAAGAAAGGGACAGTTTGGCCGAGTGGTCTAAGGCGCCAGATTTAGGCTCTGGTCCGGAAGGGCGTGGGTTCAAATCCCACAGCTGTCACAAAAATGATTGTGTTATCTATTATAACTAATGGAATTTTATTTTCCACTCACTGAATTTTTTAAATTTATTTCTACTGAATATTTATTAAATTTGATCTAATCAATTTGGTTGAATTTGAACTAATTATTTATACTTTATTCAAACTTTTTAAATATATATATATATAATTTTGTTTCATTAATACAAATTTCAAATTTTAGTTTTATTTATGAGGATTAATTTCACTTTACTCTTTCTTTTATTCTTGTTTTAAGGAAGTCATTATAAATTTTCGAAAATCTCCATGAAGAGATTTTGAGATCAAATGGTAACATTGAATACTTGTTTCTTAATAAAAATGAAAATATATAATTAGAGATTCAATTAAGAGAAGATATTTGGGGTGGTTTTAATTTGGTAGAGCGCACAATATTGTTTTTTTTTTTGTCAAAATATTATAAATATCTGTGTGTGTGTGTTAAGGTACAACAATAGAAGACAACCAAAAGACTTCTGCACAGTTAATAAAATATAAAAAAATTAAGAAAATATAAAAAATACTTCAAAATATGTTAAAATTATAATAAAATAATATACCATGATAAAATAATACAAAAATGTTAACATTTAAAATTTAAGTAAAATAATATGACTTTAATTTTTTTAAAAAATACTATAATTTAAATTCAATTATTTTAATTCGATTTACTGAATTTTTTGATTTTAATCAAAGTTAATCAATTATTTAGTTAATTGATTTATATAGTCTAGTTGTGCAAACACTGATGTTGTCATTCAGATTTTTCTCAGAAGAATAGTGTATACACCACCCCTTTAGGATGCCCTGTTAATTTTCCCATTGAAGAGTTTGAGTATGTTCTCACTATCTGCAGTGGGTATTCGTACAATTCACTTTTTTTTAAAAAAAAAAAAATTTATCAAATATAGAAATGTTATATTCATACATGAATTTGAATAAAAATCTTTAAATACAATTTAATATAAATATTGATTTTAGTGAATTATATGAATGAAATACACTGGAATTTGGATAGGAATTGAGATTGCTTGCATGATGTGAATTGGTAATATATTTAGCTCCAATGATTATTTGATGAAAAAGTAATAATAAAAAGTCAGTCAGTTGTCAAATATCTAAACCTGAAATGGTGGCCCTTTTAAAAAAAAAGGAAAACCAGAAAGATGAAAAATAGCAATAAGGTATTAACAAAGAACTTCATTAGGATTTTAAGGATTCATTTATACACGTTTTTTCTTCGCAGAGAAGAACACAACACACACAGAAAAGAAGTAAAGGTGGGTTCAAAAAATCCCCCTTAAGCACTAAAGCAGTCAACAAGCATTGAAAGTGAAGCCTCGGAACATGACAATCCAGGTGAACTAACTCGGATTCCTTGGACCAAGGTAGTAGCCACCGACTTAGCGAGAGTTCCACCCTCAGTTGGAACCACTTTGGTAGACTCAGGATTAGTAGTAGGGCTGGAGTTACTTGACCAGATGGTCTGACCCTTTTCACGGAGCTTGGCTAGCTCCCTGGTCCAGATATCAACAAGCCCAGACATATCTTATACAAGTAAATATCTTCTGCTTGTTTTTGACACTTGAACAACTGAAAAAGAGACTAAGAAAATGAGAATGAAAGCAAAAGTTGTGTTTAGATATTTGAGGGGTTTGAGTGGTTGATGTTTGGACATGTGAATGTTGGCCTTATAAAATAAGGTTTTGGGAAGTGGTTTTTATGGCGCACACAATTTTTAGTATGTGTAAATATCTTCTTGGCTGTCCAATCTCAATACCACTGGTGGCTGGTGGTTATCCAATACAGTATGCACTTTTGGACTTGGGATTTTATACAAAAAAATTGACATGGCATTTGGAAAATTTGTTTTCTTCCTTTTTTTTTTTTTTTTGACACCCATTTCTTCCCTTCTTCAATAAGTTTGTATCAACACTCGAGGAAAATTTTGAGCTTAGCCATCTTCACTACAAACAGTGATGTAGTGAAATTTATTTTATTTTTTTAATATATGTATATGCGTCTGAAATTTTCCAGGGAATGTAAGCATAAAAAATATGGATTCCCCATGCTGCTATATGGATATTCCATCACTTAATTAATGGAATATTGACGATTTTAGTTTGTTTTAACAACTAAAATTATTAGGATATACTCAAGTCCTATTAGAGCCTTTCGGATTCTATTCACAGTGATTCATCTTGACAAATGCATAACAATTCATCCGAGCAACCTATGCCTGTGGAAAGAACGACTGCACGTTTTTGGAGACGAATCATTCAGAAGTGAAAAATATCTCGAAAATTCATAAACAACAAATGAGAGGGAAAATAAAACTTTATACTGTAATTTGTAGATAAAAAGATTTTAAGGAACCCTACTAAAAGCAAAAGGCAAACAGTCAAGATTATTCCAAATCCTAAAAGGGCTAAAACCTGTACAGCATCAAACATTTCATATTTATCATTATTTGATTTAATAATATAAGGAGCTGAAGTTATAAGAACTAGGAATAACATGGCACCCACCCACCATATAAAGAAAAAATGCGCTAGCACTGTTGGTGATCTGAGTTGCATGATGACTACATCTGGATAAATTATCACTTCACCTACAAGATCCAACTTGCACCATTTCAGATTGGATGAAAGATGCAACTTGAATGAATGAAAGCTGAAATCTGTCTTCAATGCAATGGGTTTTGAAATTTCAAGTTGAAAACCCTCTTGGAAGCAGATGGCAAGATTGCGACATCCTTTCAAGGCTATTCAGGATGAAGCTCTCTCACTATGTTTCTGAAACAGTTTAGTTTGAAGTCCCAGAAGTTGCCTGCCACATTGCATAAGCCACTGCATAGTTAAGTGAAACGCATCTCATGCAAGCTTGGAGAACGCCCTCTAACCACAAGTCACCAATTCCTCAAAAGTGAAGGCGTTGATCAAATAGAGAATATTGGGACAACACCTCTTAGAGTGGCTCAAAACTATTTGGCTGCTGTTTCACACAAAAAAGGGTGACAGCTTCTCATATAAAGAGGATCAGAGGTCCTGGAACCAAATGGATAAGGTTTTCTCTGGCCATAGATCAAGCAGCTTTATTCTCCAGCAAGGAAAATGTTCCAGACCAGGATCTAGCCATTCATTGTCATGACCGACTGCGATGCAGCAGCATGCTCACACTTGCATTAAAAATGAAGATCATGCTTGTGCTAAGAATGCAGAGACTTCACAATTTTAAATCCATGCTGTCCAACCTTCATACATGTTGGAAAGATTATCTATACTCATAGCCTGCTTAATCAGATAATCCACTTGCTCTCCAATACTAATTTCTCTAGGAAGTGAAAAATTGAAAGTAATTCTGTTAGTATGAGACACCAATGAATTTTTAAAAAGGTACATAATTACATAATATAAATTTCACCAGAAGTAGGGATTTCAGAATAGACTAGATACCTGTTTTCAGCAATATCTCGACCGTCTATTTTCATCTCAACTCGCCTTAGCACTGACACAGCATAAGCATTTTTACCTATACCAGCCAAATATAACAAATAAGACTTCGAATCCAAGTCATGCACTGTTTCCATATGTTCTACTAGGGAAAAGCACGAGGGATAAACCATGTCATCTTTTGCAATGCACAAACTAATTACCAAGTCATATTGCATTTTCTTACATCTTGCATGATTAAAGTGAAGAAATCACCAGTCCGCTCAAACATATATATTATGAAGCCTAACAGGAAATGCCAATTTAGGAGCATGAAGTTGTGTTTCTCATTAGTGTGATAGCTATAGAATCGAGCTTGAGTAAGCAAATATAATCCATTGACCTAATTTTATAGTACAATTTTCTAGAGGGCATGTTTTATAAGATATTATCATCTCTAAGTTTCTAAAACATATTGATGGATAGTTAACTTGCACAAATAAAACATGTTTAACAGCTAATTTTGGGCAAACCAAAAAGATCGGGACACCCAAGGGCAAAGCATTGTTCCTGGAAGGTTGTGCATTTCCACTCAAATAAAAAATTATCCCTAGCTTCACCATTATGTGGGAATGAGTCAAATTGTCTAATTACAATAATAATTTCCAACTTTTTTCTATTTGTGAAACTTGATAGCACATAAGTTGAGAAATAATTATGATAAAAGTCATTATCCTACTGTCTCCCTTCAATGGCCTAAGAAAATTAAAAGTTTCAAAGAAAATTAAAAGTTTCAACTAAAACCTTGTGAAAGGGCCCGTACATTTATCTCATGATCCAATAATTTTATTTTCAAGTTTTTTCTACTAATATGCCAGTAAGGACAAAATTTGAAAGATATTAATAGATAACAAGGTAGATTTGACATTACCTCTGGCCACCCGGTTACTAGTGTGTGAAGTTGGATGAGAAGCTTCAAGATTTTCATCTTCAATCTTAATTTTGCTGAATGAAGGTATCTCAGCATCTTTATTCTCTAATTTCACTTTTGCATTGTCCTCATCTGGAGGTTGCAAAGGCTCAACGTGGGCTGTTACAGCTTCGCTTTGTGATGCCACAGATTTCGGGCATTCATTAAACTTGCTAACTGCTGTGGCAGAACCATCAAAGCTATCATTCACCTCCACACATTTGTATACTTGTTGACCAAATTGTGATATTTCCTGGCAATTAGTTTGAGAAGATGAAGCAGGATTTAGGTAATCTGTGACAACCTTGCTACTGGAACCATGTGAAAATTGTCCTATTACGTCTGCAGGATCATTGAAGCTTTCCGGAAGACTTGATCCAGCGGAGGTAATTCCAGATTCAGAGCTGCCACTGAATATACTATCTGGCGGAGAAATCCATCCTTTGTCCTGAAAAGAGAGTTCAGCATCAGCAGGGAAATCCTCAGTGCTCTCACTAGCAGATCTGGAGAGGCTCTCTCTTTCTTTTTCATCAAATCCATTAGAACCACCTTCAAGCTCTGGCCTCAACAAACTAATTTCCTGTGATTTTACATCCTGGCTTTCTGCTAGTCCTTCAAGAGCCTGCCAAAAATAAAGTAGGATAGATAGATGAGGAGGGGGAGAGAGAGAGAGAGATAAACTTATTGCATTGTCAATGATGAAGTATGGTCACAGGAAATGAGTTAATTACCTTATGGAGATTGCCGGCATGGAGACTTGCAGTTCGTGCTAGCCTCATAAGTATCGAATATAGTCCCTTCACAGATGATGATAGTGATGGTACCAGAGGCTTAAATGTCTGAATAGCCTCCCTAATTCTCAAGCAATAGGACTGGTATATGGCTTGTCCATGGATTGGTGATATTTCTATCTTGCTCTCTCTTTCCCTAGTCATTGCATCTGTCATGGCAGTAACATCCTTTGACAATACTGATTCAAGAGGAAGAAGGATAGCATTTGCCTGTACACAAACAGAAAAAATAAACTTATATTATAGCAATGTAAAGCAGAACTAGATCATTAGAAGGTTTTGAGAAAGTAATCCAATATTGTCCAGTTAGAAAGTGAGACACCAAAAACAGAGAAAGATCCTTTTTAATACAGAACAAAAACAATTAGTCAAGTATAAAACAAGTCATGAGATATTGAAAACCTTTGAAAGATCTTCCATTAGAGAGTGGTGTACTGCAGCAGCCTCCTTTCCCAAAGTATGAACATCATGCAGATCTTCAGTTATTGCAAGAACCTACAAAATTAGCCGCACAAAAGTGCCAAAGAAGAGAGAGAGACCATGAGAAAGACTTAAAAACAAGGCAAAAATATTTAAGCTGCTAGAGTAGTTACCTATGAAATACTGACACATACGCATACCAGTACAGGTACGGATATGGATACAGAAAATGACATTTTCTAAAAAAGTGAGACAGGGATATGGCGGAACACGACAGATTATTTATATAATGCAAATATATACATATAAATAACATTCAAGCAACAGGGATAGAGTAGCCAAAGTTCCGCCACAGAGAGGGGAAAAAAAAAAACAGGGGAGAAAAAATTAGAGGGGGAGAGAGAAACAGAACCACCAAGTAGATGGGGTTTTTGCAACATTAATAAATTCTGTTTTTATTCCTTGTCCCAATATTTTTAGAGTTATTTTAAAAGGATTCATTTTTTTCCAAATTTGCACCCAAATTTTTTAAAATTTTAAATCCCACATCCCTGGTGTGTCATCAGCATGTGGCTTAAAAGAAAGAAAAATAAATAAATAAATAGGGGGCATATTTTCCAGTGTGTCGGTATCCCCAACGTGTCCGACATGCATACGTTAAACCCCAAGAAGTGTCGATGCTTCGTAGCTAATTACATATTGAAAAGGAGTGTTATCAACTCGAGGCCACCTTAATTAAACAACAGCACTATAAGAAAATAAACCCATGTTGTGTATATATTGATTTACTTTTAAGGTTGTTCAACATCCATGTTGTTGTGTATATATTGATTTACTTTTACGGTGGTTCAACATGCAACGGTAACATTACTGGCAAGCATCTCCTGGATAATGCTTGACAAAAGGAGAGCAATGAAGGATCAATGAAGCCTACGATTTTTGTTTGACGAGCAAAGTAGGAGTTACATCAATACTAACTTATATGGTCACAGAAAAAGTGTGGTAAAACACCAGAAGTATATCCCAACATACTCCGCTTCTCTCCCCCTCCCCCAAACTCCCACAAAAATACTGATACAAGGTATTCATGCAGCATACTTTATGAAATCAAGTTATCAAAGGTTTATCAAAATAAATTTTAAAAAAAAAATGGTAGAAGGTACTTAAGGCACTATTATTGACCTCAATAGATTTATTACATGCTTGATTATTGTTCTCTTCGTTGTCTGAAAAGGAAAAGAAAGAAGGAGGCCCTGAAATAAGCTTTAAAATCCATGATGAGGGAATGCTTTAGTTCATTAACACATGATTTTGATTCTAAACCATAAAATTCACTCCACAGCCAATTCATCATTATAAAAATTGGCCCTGAAATAAATAAACAGAAACATTAACTTTAAGCAACTTTACCATACATGATTCTAAAGGATAGGAGTTGCTCCTTAGCCAGTTCATTATTGTCCAAATTGGGCTCAAAGCAAATAGAAAGATGGAATAACTTAAACATTGGATCTGAAAACCATATGATAAATTTTCAATATTCTTGCACTTCAACATTCTTTCTCTTGAAAAATGGAAAAACAGAAAATACTGTAAATCCATAACTACTACTAAGTTGCCTCTTATCAGAAGCACATCACACAACCTTACTGCAAAGAACATGGATAGCAACAATAAATTTGCTCATATACTAAAACAAAATGGAAAATCTCCCATCCCTTGAGCTCATGCACATATGCATCTAAACCACATAAATGCTGGAAAACAGAAGTTTCTGCATTTTTGAAGTGTTTTAAACACATCGAAATTGGTCTGAAATACCTTCAAATTTTGGAAAAATGGGAAAATTGTTTTTCCTTTTTGGCGAGACAAAACCAGATTCCTGGATTTTTGGCTTTTTCAGCAGCTATCATTTCTCAGATAATTGAAATTTGTATGATAATCTTTGTTGGGAAAACTAGAGTTAGATGTATTGAAGTGAGCAGGTTTGATCTTAAATGAGAATTGAGCAAGAATTATATTTTATTTTATTGAAATGGGTGCTTGATTTTGGATTTCTGGATGTGATTTGCTGAATTATTTCAAGCATATGAATAACATCATTTAAATTGAGTTTTATTATTTAATGCTGATTTGGAAACCTGATTTGTTGTTTGTTATCTTCAATAGTACTTTTTGTGTGCATGATTTGATAGTTACTTTTGACATGGTAATATTTGCTCGAATAATTTTTTAAAAAAACTTTATATAAAAATTTAAAATATATAAATATACCCCAATTTTTTTATATTCACATTCCCCCAACATGTCAGATTTCCTACATTTTTTTGAAAAATACAGTTTTCCTGTGTCCATTTCCATGTTTTCACATTTTTGTTTCCGTGCTACATAGGTTTGTATGTTTGCACACACAAAAGGATTGATACTAGTATCACACATCAAAAGGTTCACAAGTTTGTAGCCAGTGCACCTCTACTCAAGGAGCAAGGGAGATCACAAATTGAATCCCATGGATCAGGCTGACGACAAGGATATATTTAACAATGGCCAAAGTCACTGTTTCATGCTGATGTGTCTTAGACACAAAACAAAAAGGCAAAACAAAAGAGAGAAAATATTGGTAGCAGAAATATCCCAGAGATTATACCTCATCAAGCATGGTACCGGATTCAGAAGTCAAAGCAGTTTGGCCCCTTGACACACGGCTGAAAGCAGATAGAGCAACACTAGCTTCATATGCACAATCTCTCATAGCAAGAACTGTGCTCTGTAAGTCACCTGAAAAAAAGACAAAACCAGCACATCCAATTGAAATTATGCACAAATGATTTTGCACATCTTGGAGGGAAAGGAGATTTAGTATGCACTAAGCACATAAGTGGAAGGATTGTCCACAATTGTTTTCTTGGGCTCAACATTGTGGTTTCAGGTGTAAAATGGTTTGATTCCCCGCTTCCATCCACACTCTTATAATTTCCAGTGTTTAATGCTCTATTAGAGATCATGGAATTAAAATAACAGCTGTTATGTAATATGATGGCTGTTATATAACAGTATTTTACCATTATGGCCGTTATTTAATAGCCTAAAAATTTTATAAATAATGGCCATAACAGCCATTAAATAACAGATCATTATGTAACGGTAATAGCTGTTACATAACAGAGCAGATTTTTTTCCATTCCTCTGTTATTTCTTCTTCTTCTTCCATTTCATTTGTACAAAACTAATATCCAACCAGTTTATCTTTCAAAAATCCTTCACAGATTAACTAAAAAACTCAAAAAACTAAAGAGCAATTTATGCTTATTAGTTAGTTGTAAGTAGGGGTGATCGGTCCCGATTTTGAACCAGTTATTTGAAATTATCTGGAACCAGACCGAAAATCGGTTATTTGAAAAATGAAGGAACTGGTACCTAACCGAAATAAAAAAATTGAACCAATTTTCGGTTCGGATATTCGGGACTAATGAATCAGTTCAGTTCAATTCAAGTATTCCGATATTTTAAATCTTTTTTCTTAAAAAAATTAAATTTATTAAAATTAGAGTTTTTATATATATATATATATAAACACACACACAAATGTATTTTAAAAAATTAAATTTATAAAAAATAGAATTTATATATATATATATATATATATATATATGCATATATACATAAGTATTTAAAAATTAAATACATATGTAATTAAAAATAAAAATATATATTCATATGTATTGAAAAATTAAAATTACAAAAAATTAGTGTGTGTGTGTGTGTGTGTATATATAATGGTTAGGATTGGTCCAATTTGGATCGGTTTGATTCGGTTATCAAATCAGATAAAAATTAATAACTGGTACCGTCCTGAATTACTATTACAGTTTAGATTGGTGTGGTTATTTTCAGTTCTTTTTAATTTTGATTATTTTTTGGTTCGATTAATTAGTCTAGATCGGTACCTCCAGGACACGTGCTCATCCCTACTTGTAAGTCATAGTTTTACTAAAATATAAAAATATTTCTTAGTTTGCAATTTTTCACATAAAAATTATGTAGTGGTTTGTTGTTATCATATTTTATGGTCGCGATAGCCCCATTACTATTACACGTGATTGCAATCGCGATTGTGATCGTGATCGGGATTCAAATCCATTGAGCTAACCTGTTCTTCGATCCTTCCCTAGAAGCTTGAACTATTAAGTTGAGAGGTTCTTTGGCATGATGCCATAGTCTCCTTGACCAAAAAGGTCCACAATTAAATCTTAATAAGGCAAGAAGAACCATGAGCTTGTTCATGCTTCAAACCCAATGAACTTTTGCATGGGGTCTGTTAGAGTTATAATAACCTATTCCTGGGTCTTTATCGTAAGCTTGAGCTTTTAAGTTTTGAGTGGTTCTTAGACACTTTTTTCCTTGTTCTTTCTTTCTATCTTCTACTCTCTCTCTTGGCCATCTTCTCACTCACATGCTTTCTCGGTACGAATGTTTCCATCCCTAGTGTCTTACCTATATGATATGCGCACATGCAGATATTGGCATGGATGTTTGTTATGGTAAACAAAATGAAATCAACCTGAAGCTGACTTTGCTTTAAGAGATGCAATGCATAGTTCATTAGTTGCAGAATACAAGCCATTGGATGCAGCTTCCATACTGCTTTGTGCAATCCTCCATTCTTGCTCAGTGCCTATAACAAGAACCAAAAGAAGATTACCAGCCATTGGAACATGCCATTAACATAAAATAGGTCATATCCTTTACTCACGTGTGAAAGAATGGTAGGCAACCTCCAATCTTGTTAATGCATTCAAGTAAGCTTGCTGCCATGCCCTGCCATCACCACTGGTCCTCAGGGGATAAATTTCTCCTGGGATTCGAAAAACCCCATCTCTTGATGCTTCAAACTCTAATATTGACATGCCAATTTTGACAATATCTGATGCCCTTTCTCTAGCTTCCCACAGCAATTTCCGTCGCCTCATCAGATGGTCATGAAATTCAGGAGGAATCCCTGAATTTTTATTAGAGGCATTTCCAGTCATACTTGAAGTTGGACCACCACATGCCCATCCCATTGCTCTCTCAAGTTGCCCTTCTGCCACAACAGAATTTCGTTCACAAGCTTGCAGGCAGTCCATTGACCTAGCCATTTTTGTCATGGCAGATTGTATACCTTCAAGCAATTTAGGTCTGCTGAGGTTTAAGATAACAGAGTATAAATTATCCTCACTACCAAGAAACTTCAGACATGTGGCTCTGCTCTTGTGTGAAGAGTTCAATGCGTCACGCATCCATTCTAATTGGACAATCTCCAGGCTAGTCTTGTGAAGAGCCTCTTTAAGCTCATTTACCTGATTTTTCATGATGGAAGCTGCTGATCTCACCGCTCTCGCTGTTTCATGTGCATTACAGTACTCCTCAAGCATGAGCTGGACCTTCCTGATGGCACCAACATCCTTTTTCAGTTGGTCAATAGAAAGTTCCTTTGCTGTCTCTGTTAATTGTTTCAAACACTCATATTCTTTGTCTAACCGAGCCAGAAAATTAGAAGCAATTCTGTCCTTCAGGTATCGAGAAATATGTTCTTGAAGTTGGACTTCAAGCTTTTTCTTTACAACACTGAAGAGCTGGTCAAATCCTAAACTTTGATCCACGGATGAAGCAACATCATGAATGGATGAATCAAGAAGAGAATCCACAATGCAGATTTTCCAAATTAAAAAAGATTGGCTGTCGAATAAGCCACTAAACCTCCAGATATATTCAGATAATGAGTAGCCAGAATTCATAACATCTGCTAAATTAGAAAACTCATCTGAACGCGAAGTAACAGAACCACCAAATGTTGACAATACTCTATCCACAGATTCCAATTCATTGAAGGGCTCAATTAGCAAGGACAACAGTGCTTTGCTTCCTAAAATATGTGGCTCTCCCACCTCTTCAGTACCAATCAGAGACTGAAAATGACATTTGGAAGACACCAGGACATTTTTAATGTCAACTTCTCTCTTTAGAAGAGAATTTGTGCGCATCTCCCTCTCATTCCATGTTTGATGGAGTTGGTCCAGCTGTGCCCTGCAGGCTTCTTCTTGGGAGGCAAGCTCCTCTGCCTCTTCCCAAGAGAGATGATCCCTACTCTTCACAGCAGCTTCCTCAAGAGCCAGTTGTTGCTCAGTAATGAGGCCAACCTTAACAAAGTAGTTCTTTTCAAGTTCAACCAAGGAAGCTCTCTCCATGTGAACCTCCAATAGCTGTTCCAATGCTGTATCAATGGACCCCCGGATTTGTGAGATTAATCCAAATGCATCCATAACTTCTGATTTCAATGAAACAGCAGATCTCATCACATCCACTAGAACAACTTCAGTCATTTGTGAAATCAAACTCTTACAGGAAACTAAAGCAGTCTTAAATATGGAAGCCCAGTTGTCTTCACGATAATGTTTTGAATGGCTTTCATTTGCATCCACACTAGCTATGTTCCAACCAATAAATTGCTGCAATTCACTAACAAATCCAGCTATAAGTGCACATTTCTCTACTTGCTCTTCAAACTCAGAGAAACTGGTTTCAAATTTATCATTTGAATTTCTTCCTCCAGCTGAATTACTGAATATGTCAAGAACCCTGTGCTTAACCTCATTGTACAAGGAACTTACAGCTACAAATAAAACAGATAACACCTTCTCCTTCTTGTCTTCCTCTGGCAACCTAGCATCCCTGCTTACCTCATATTTCACTTGCCCTGATTGGTTAAAAGAATTAGCATCCTCTTTCATTATAAGCCCAGAAGACTGAATGTACTTAACAAAAGCAGACAGAAGACGATCCTTAGCTTTTGATTCAGTCTCCAAGCCAATAGAATTCTCTAGCTCTGCACTCTCTGCTTCAACTTTCTCTATCTCTATAGCATAATTCTCCAGTTTAAGGCAAAGATCATCATGACTATGTTTGACAGAATCAAGATTATCCCCTTGTACTTTTGCAATAAGTTCAGCAGCCTGTCTTCTGGCAAGAGAGAGAATATCAGAGGATATAGCATTTGCAGACAGTTGCAACACTTGTGCCCAGCCATGTACTGCACTAGTTGTAAGGTAGTTTAGAGGAAGAATTCTTTGCAGAGCCAAAGAATACACTTGGATTCCATTTAGGGCAGATGAAAGCCCATGATCCAGCTCTGCTGTGAGCTGAGAAACTTCTCTATCTATATCCTGGCATTGTGCTAGTGTGGGCTCAGGAACTATGGTCAATGGAACTCCTGCCACCTGAACAGCTGATGTAAGAGACAAGGCATCAGCCATATTGCTCAGCTTTGTGCAGGTATTTATTTCTGGAAGTAAATTCCTTTGTAAAGCATCAAGTACCCTTCCATGTTGCTCCATCCATGTGGCAGTTTCTTGAGCCTTCTCAATTACCATAGCTTTTGCTTGAGCAAATTCTTGAGCCTGAACTTCAAATGATGCACGGGTTTTCTCTGAATTACATGTTGCTTCAGCAACAATTGACTTGGCTGATGTCTCATGCAGAAGAAGGCTGGACCTCTCTTGGTCAGCCCGATAAAAAAGAGCGGAGGCAAGTTCGTATTGATTTAGAACATCAACAAAATTCTGGAAAACGCATTCTCGATTAGAACAAATTTAAAGTTAGGAAAAACTAAAATCTCTTAAGTAGCAAAAACATTGTAGCGGTAATCCTTCATACCTCAAGAGCAGATTCAACAGCAGGTAAGGCATCCAACAATTGATCATGATGTTCCTGAACGTAATTTGGAGGACATCAGGCATTATTCATACATAGAAACAATTTTCACATCAGACTTTATTTTAATAAAACTCACAAAATCAGCACATGTAAAGTCAAAAAAGGCACACTGGCCAAAATACCAAATTGAGCAATAGACTCTGAAGCATCTTAGATTAGAAAACAAATTATAGATAAAGCAGTATCTTTAGAAAACAATATTCATAAGTAACCAAATGCAAATCAAAGACCAGTAAGCAAAAAAGGACAGCATGAACCAATTTGTGCTTGGCATTTCAAATGTAGGTAGTTCAAATAACAGCAGATATTGCACTCCAAAGGAACGCCTACCAAGGATTTATGGTGATTGATGCTGTTTATGGTGATTAGTTACCTGCAAGGGAACACGAATTTCTTGCACCCGAGATGCAAATAAGCTCAAACTAACTGCCAACTCCATGCCCTTTCTTTCTTCACCACCAATTGCTGCATCATCATGAAAATCCCCTCGTGTCCACTCTACAAGTGGATCCCAAACAAAGACCTCCAGTAACATCAAAAGTATATCCTTATTTTTCCTCAAAATGCTGAGAACTGCTTCACAGTTTGCTCTGAACATACCTTCTACTCCAGTCAATCCCAAAGCAGCTTCAATCATCTGAGTAAGGCGGAATGGAACAATTTCAGGAATCTTTAGTCTTTGCCCTTTGTCAAAGCAAATATTGTAATCAATATGTACAATATCCCCACTGCAGAAGTCCACCAGAATGTTATCTAAATGTCTATCCCCCAGACCAAGAATGTGGCCCACCATACTCATGGCTGCAACACTTCCAGAATACCTACAAAAGAAGAAGATAATAACTGGTATAATTCTGAAAAGTAAAGAAGGGAGGATGGGGGAAAAAGAGGATAACTACAACACAAGTTATTTACAATCTTATTTCCTTGGTTCAACTTCATTTCTCCAACTGTTACTTCTGCAATACTAACTATCTTCCACCAAATTCCAATTAATCTGTTAAAGCCAGATATATAGTGGAAGAAAGGCTAGATGGGTATTGGACTGTACAAGTAAATTCAGTAAAATTTGCAACCAAAATGAGTTTATTTTCCAGATTTACCACTTTCACTTCATGCAATGCAGCAACAGCAGATTGTCATGAACAACAAACACTACTATAGTTAGTCCAAAAATTTTTGCAAGCGCATCAAGTATAAGACAAAAAACAAGAAAAAAAAATATAAAAGGAAAGATAAGCAGTGAAACATGGAAAAGTGAATAAATGATTGCATTCATGCAAAGCTTAAATTTTGTATGTCACAGGCCTCTCCAACTCAAAGCTTCATGCAAAGAAAAGAGAAGTGTAAGAGCTTTTCCAGGAAAAGAAGCCATGAAACAAGAAAAAGTGAAGAAATTTGTATTCACGAAAATCTTAAATAGTGTATTGCACACCCCTCTCCACCTACAAAACTTCAGCTTTGAGCACAACGCTCAAACAAGGAAGTGAGGAACTTTTCCAGGTTCCTTAGTAATTACCTCTTCATTTTTGAGCTGAATGCTTTGAAGCCTTCACTAGCACACCAAAGTTCTTGATAAAGCAGCTCTTTAGGAACCTCCTTCATTAAATCCAGAAGAACTTTACGCTTGACATCATGAGGCCAGTCTCTTCGCGAAATTACTTTCCTTATGCCTTTCTCTTTAAGTGCTGGTATGATTTTACCATAGAACATATCACTTGGTCGAGGAACAGGTGGAGGAACTGAACTTTTTGCATTGCCTGGACCCATTGTTGAGAGCTGGGCTAGCTGCACACGGTTTTGCCACGACTTAAAGACACTGTATATACTTACCACATTGTCCACCCACTGGATAAGACCAGCCTGACCGCTGATTGGAGTCACAGAATAATAGCGTACAGCAAGCAAGTGCTTCCGAGTTGCAGAAGATGAATTCAGTAAATCATTTATAGCTTGAAGAAGCTGCATGATTCTGGCATCAAGGCGCAAGTCTTCTCGCCCTTTCAGAAGATAAGTGTATTTTTGACCATCAGAACCATTTATAACGAGTTTTTTCGGTTTTGTCTTGGTTAACAATATGGTGACTTGTTCAGAAAAAGAAGCTATTGTCACAATTCCTTGAAGTGCTGTAGCCAGACGTCTGTCAGAATCAGATACTATGACTTGCTTCTCAAGACCAGGCATTGGAACATCAGAAGATGACAACAAAGCCAGCTGAGGAGCAACTTCCCCTAACAACATTGATGACTTTCTCTCATAGGAAGCTAATGATGCAGCAATATCATCAAATGGCCGCCACACATCTGCAAGTGCAGCAGCAGAAGCTGGAGGAGTCTTAAATGTCGAAATGGCCGACTTTATTTGTTCTCTATATTCCTGAAAGAACCATTCTTCATGAGAAGTTTCAGGTTTGCGAGAAGTTGAAGCAAAGCGGCGTTCCAAGGCCACCACAATGGGAGCCATCATGGCTGAGTATTTAGCAGCATTTATCTTATTCTTCTCACTCTGACTTAAAGTGGCATTTTCAGCAATTCGTGCAGCCTCCTCTTTCAGCACATTTATGCGCCTCATTACATCTGGAAGAAAAATTCAGTAGAATGCCCCTATACTCTTAGTGGATACAAAAATATATCCAAGCAGCAAAAAGTGGCAAAAAATGCAAAATAATCATGGTCCAAAGAAGTAACAAATTTGGAGGGTATACTCTGACCTTGCAAGAAATTATTTTTCCACCAGAAAATATGCTATGCTAAAACAATACCCAAAATGGCAAGCAAAATGCTTATTTCTGGTGTAAACACCTTCAGGTTTCAACTGCCGTGGAGCAGTTCATTCTAGATGAAAATTTGGAAGTTATACTCCATCTTTAATGCCATATTTGGAACTATGTTATTTACACAACAAAATACAAGTACACGACAAAATACAACTTTGACACATCAGGAACATGGAATCATGGAAAGCATAGTTTGAAAAGTGGCACGCACCATGAACAACAGAAGTCTTATTATTTTGAGCCACACTTACCCGCATGAAGATCTTGAAGTGTGCTGAGCCAGAGTTCCTCCCAAAGAACAGTAACATTTTCAAGTGCATTTATCATGACTTGAACATCCTGAATTAATCTTGGATATCTCTCCCTCTGCATGTTACAAGATTATGCTTAAATTTGATCATATTCAGCTGAATCAACCCTTCAAAAATAACAATTTATATAGAACAATATCAGGACGATCTGAGACATAAAGCACAGGAGTCTGATTAAAAAGTTTCGAAGTAAAATAAAAATTAAGGCAAGATGCTTCAAACATTGTCATACAAGAATTTGGCACATAAAGTAGCACTGATATACCTAAAAGGAACTATACTCAATTCACCTCAACTAAACCTTAATCTCAAGTTAATTGAAGTCCGCTATATAGATTCATTTTTTCCACTCGGAGCGATCTTAGGTCATATCTTCGGCAAGATATAAGACCTCTAGGTCACTTTGAATTACTCTCCTCCACGTGATCTTAGATCTACCCATCTTCTTTTTGCCTATATCTACTTTAATGTGCTCTACTTTTCTAACCGGCAGTCTAAAGGCTACGACTCACATGCTCAAACCACCTCAGTTTCCCTCACTCAACTTATCCGAGACCGGAGTAACTCTAATTTTATCTCTAATACACTCACTATGAGCTCTATCTATTCTAGTATGACCACACATCTATCTTAGTATTTTCATCTCTATCACACTAATTTTGAAGACTTGTTGCACCTTTATTGACTAACACTTACTCCCGCAATCATAGCGGGACTTATCGCAATGTCATAAAATTTTCCTTTTGGCTTATGTGAAATCTTGCAATCACACAATATGTCCAATACATTTTTGCATTTCATCCATCCCGCTTTAATTTGATGAGTAATATGCTCCTCACAATTCTCATGTTCTTGCAGGACTAAACCTAAGTATTTGAAATGTGATTTGGGGAATAGCTACTCCGTCTAATTGTACACCCATTTTTTCTCTCCTAATACCCTCGCTAAATTTACAAGGCATGTACACAGTCTTAGTCCTACTCATTTTAACACCTTTTGCCTCTAGTGTACTTCTACAGAGCTCTGACTTTCCATTGACTCTTGCTTGAGTCTCATCTATTAGTATTATGTCATCAGCAAACATCATACACGAATAGATATCTTCTTGTATATCCGTTGTCAATTCATTCATTAGAGGAACTACGTATTTCAAAAAAGTCTGCCTTTGGAATTTTCATTTCCTAATCATTTCTCAAGACCCTTATCAGCTCATAGGGCAATCTCTAGAATCTAAATCTTCTAACCTTGCATACACTTGGCTTCCAAACTTTAAAAGTTTGTTAATAAAAATGTAAAAACTAGTATAACTACATTCATTAGGAACTTAAATTAGATTTAAGAAACATGCAAAAGATTTTAATGCTAAAGGTCCGTTGAATCATATTTAGCAGTTGTCACTAGATTTTCCTAGTCACAAGCAACAAGCATAACATCAAGCAATCAAGGTGTCATGAAGGACTAAGGACGGATAATTCAAAAGCAGCAGGACTTCACCATGATTAAAGGAGAAGGTAAGCAGCTATAACCTATATATTTTTCCAAATCATCATATCAATATGAAAAAGATGTTACAGTAGCCTAAATGAACTGCAGTGTCTAGTAATTTGATGAACAAAACTCCCATTACCAAACAACCCAATATGTGTTGAAGCTCCTCTGAAGGTTTCTCCTCATTGGCTTTCACATTAACTAAAGTGGGGTACACTATGGACCAAGGAGATTGCTTAGCCAACATCATTAGTAAGCCCTCCAATTGCTTCCGAACCAGTTGCTCAGGATGAGAACTTAAACGTGCAAACAACTGGGGCGTGACTTCCTACCAAATGTGGATGACAGATATGTAAGTTTTTACATCAGCAAAAAACAATAAAGACAAGATAAAGATATGAAAATCTTGTTCGTGAGTGTGTATGCAAGTTTGTATGTGAGAAAGATAAAAAAAAAGAGAGAGCTCCTCACCTGCCATGGCAGCAGAGGAATTGTTGAAAGCTCAGGTTCAATTGTATCTTTCAATTCAACTCCATAATTAAGGAAGATGTGAAGTACATATAAGGTAGCCCTCAAAATATAGCTGCCAGTTTTTTGTTTTAATGACTCGCACCAGGAGCCAGCCAACTGATAGTCAGAAAATTTTGCAGATGAATATCTAAGATGTTGCATGAAACCATGAGCTGCATGCCCAAAGACAGACACTCGCCTTATCCTCAAAGACCACCATACATTAACTAAATCATCAACCACAGACAAAAGATCTGTTTCTTCTAGGCCAGCTTTCGCAAATAGTAAGGATTGCAACTGAGAAGCCACAGCAACAGAAAGGGACTCGCCATTGCAGTTCTCTGCACCAGGTGCCCCAGCAGCAGCTTCAATTATATCCACAGTTTGCTGCACTAAAGCCTCAGAGTTGCAATTTCTGGAATGTTGCATAGAATTAAGTGAAAGCTTCCAGTCTCCCCCATCTGCAACAAAAGCATCACCATCATTCTCAAAAAGTTGCAAGACCACATTCTGCACTCTGGTTCTCTCAGCTTCAGTCAACTTGAATCTTTCAGGCAGAACTTCTGGAAGAAGCAGTGAAGAGAAAGAACATGAGCGGAGGACAGTTTCACGCATGGAGAGAGAGTCTCTGGCCTGATTGAAACACCAAGAAGCATAAGAAATCCATGATTTGCCCATTGTGGGGCACAGTTGTGTAGACAATTTTGTAGCTGTTCCGACAATTTCCTCAATGATATTGCCTGTACTCAGTTCAGAGCTGAAGTTCTCAACATTGACAGATGTTCCACCTCCACTGAGCAGAGATGCATTATCAACACTAAAGTCTGCTAGCATCTTGTGAACAATATTTTCCAAATTTAGATCTGGATATTCCCTTCTTAACCATCCTGAAAGTTTCAAACATGCCTTGGCCTTCAAAATATTATCATCTGAATCAGAAATTACAAATGCAGAAGAAACCATGCAAGGATGAACAAATGACCAAAGATTTGCAAAAGCATCCTCAAACTTGCTTTCCGCATACATTAGCAGGAAATCCTCATACTGCAAATTTGAAAATAAGAAATCACAATTGCTTGTCTCAGAGTAGGTCAATCCATGATTCCTGAGAAAGTTATTCAGACGGTTTGCCAACATTAGGTTTCCCTGTTTACGGGCTAAACTTGACAAACTCATGCACAGCTTTAGAGTGACTGGAGAAGTTGGAAAATTTGTTTGATAAACCCAGAGAACTTTTAACCATGGATTACAATCTTGATGAACTCTGTTCATAACAGAATGGATCGACTCGATATATGAACTCAATATTGAAAGGTGTTGCATGGATTTCATGGAGTTGCCCTTAAGCTTTTGACATTCTTCAAACACAAAGATGCAGTGCAACTGACAAGCAAGTGGTGCTGCTTCGGTTAAAGAATCAAGAGGCAAAACAGACAATATTTCCTCCAGCATTGACTTCGCCTTGTGTATTTCATGAGGCACCTTGTCTGCCTTCCCTTCAAGGTGGAGCAGCATTGCCTGTAAAAGCATTTGCTCACTTCGCTGCAAAGCCAGTTTAGGATCTAGGGTAAGTTCAGAACTACTTTTTGGAGTCAAATCTAGGCATGCCCAAGCTGCCTGAAAATCTCCTTCATCAAAGCGTGCCAGTGCATGAATTGCATTGATTTCATTGCCAGCTGTAGTTAAAGCACCAGAATAACTCCTTCCAGCATGTTTAGAACGAAGTGTTTGCAACTCTAATAACCAAGATTCTAGAGATCTCCAATCAGATACAGCAGTATAACTCTCAATAATACGTGCAATAGCAAATTGCACCCCATCAGAACCCATAGAGCTGAGAGAATCCTCATTTTGTAACAAGTGAGTGAAATGAGCAGCAGCTCTTTCATATTGGCCTTCAGCTTGGTATACCAGACCAGTGATCCATGCAAAAGGGCCTGATGTTCTACTGTGACTCAAAGACTGGTTCTCATCCACAAACAAGGAAGAAAAAGTCATTGAAGCCCATTGCCGCAGACCAACCAAAGCCTCTGGTTCATGACTCTTGCAAAGAGCCAATGTCATGTGCCTTAGAACTCTCAAAATATCTCCAGAAAATCTATCCCTGAGATTATGAAGATTGTCAGACACTGGTGACCTAGACTTTTCCTTCAAAGATAAGGCTAAAAGATTCTTGAGCTCCTGTAAGCGCACGCTACAATATTGAACCGTAGCATCGTTACACTGTAGTGCTAATCCAGCATTCATTATTGGTTCGCATATACGAGAAAACCACTCTTCACACACCTTCTTGTTTGCCCGGAAGAACAGGGAACTCTGGCGTGTTGCAGATGGTAAAATAGCTGACCCTTCATATGCATTGTATACATTCTTCTTTAGGGCCTCAACAAATTCCAGTAGCAACCTCATTGGTAACAAATGAGCCCCAGAAGATCCTATTATACTCAGGTTTCCATCATTTTGTTCAACGTCAAGCTGAAGCACATGAGCAATGTCCAAAAGCATTCTTTCCAATGCTGCAAATGTTTGGGTGGGCCCACCAAGATTAGTCCGAAGGCGTGTTGTAACACAATATCTAGCTGCTTCATGTATTGCCCACCAAGCACCAGCCAAATTATTAACAGAGCAAATTCTTTCCAGAATATCTTCATCCACTTTTATGTCCATCCATAGAACATTGGCACCAAATTTTTGTGGTTCCTCAAGTTGACCTAGAACAAGGTCTTTTGGACTCTGACGGCTGTGAATGAGCCGTTGAATCCAAGAAGAAAGTGGTACTTTCCATCTTTGGGATATGTAACTCAAAATGGAAACAAGTTGCTGTGAATGAAGTTGCTGCCGCACTTGCTTCAGAGCAAATACTTGCTTCCAGTGCAAATTAGAATTGTTACCCGGCATAAATGCTTTGGGCCGAGATTGGATGAATGATCCATGAGCATGTAAACCACACACATACATTTTTGTAGGTATGACATGGGAAAGCAGTCTGACAAATGCATTTTTTATTTCAATATCAGGATCACCTAGTTTTTCTATAACCACTTCGGTTATGGGATGTAAAAACATGGGATCTATGAGCTTGGCTTGCAAAAGCAGCTCCAAAACTAAAGCCATGTGTGACCTGACTTTTGGCTCCTTGTCAAATGCAGCATCAAGTACTGAGAAAATGATATTTCCAACAGTACCAATGTATCCAAATGCTTCATAAGAAAAAGTGTCCACATTTGAATTCTCATAAAAAGAAATAACATTTTCACAGAATCTTTGGATCCATTCTAGGGCTACAAGCTTGACTGAAAAGGGAGAATGAACATGCAGAGCTTTAACAAGGACTGAAGTATATTTTCTCAGATGCTCCACAATAACAGTAGAATGCACATTCTTGAAGCTGTCATTATCGGCTTTTTCAACAGAAACTTCTGTAGAAGCTTTCTTGCTAGTCTGAATTCTTATGCAGCACTGGCTCAAGAATTCAACAGCAGTTAGCCTGTCCA
Source organism: Omphalea diandra (assembly GCA_949677035.1). Taxonomy (NCBI): domain Eukaryota; kingdom Viridiplantae; phylum Streptophyta; class Magnoliopsida; order Malpighiales; family Euphorbiaceae; genus Omphalea; species Omphalea diandra. The sequence goes on along the minus strand of CATIWR010021362.1, from coordinate 11,360 downwards.
TTGTCTTGATAACATTGACTTGCAACTCTACATAGGCCTGAAGAGGCAGATCAAAAGGATCCAGTTTCTCAGCAAGAAGAGATGTCAGTTTCTCTGACCTTTTCAGATAAATATCAGCAATATCAGGTTGGCTAACCAAATTATTCATTCCACCCAAGGAAATACAAGTTAACAAAACTTTCAAATCAAATTTCATCAATGCAAATATCTCAACTTTTGAATAGGAATTAGAACCTGCAACACTTTTAACCTCATCTCCAAGGTCCAAAGGTTTTTTTAGCATGTCTTTCAACAGCTCCAGCTCTTCAATCAACACAGTCATTGCCTGTTGAACAACTTCATCATTCCCATGTTGAAGCAAGAAAATGTAAGTGGCAGCAGAGCTTCCAGCGACCAAATGATTTGGATGCAGACGCAACTGAGATATCGGTGCATCAAATTGTATTATTTTCAGCACCGATGATGAAAGGAGGCCAAGTTTTTGCAGAGATAATAACTGGAGATTAGTCTTTAAAACTCCATGAACTTGAAAGGAGGTAATTTTGTCAGCTCCAGTCCGGGTGGTGCCATTCATTTCCAGGCTTTGAAATAAGATATCAACTGCAAGTGGATAGAAAGTAGAAAACTTTTCACATAATATTTCTGCCAAAAGAGTCAAGCATTTCCACGAGTCTCCAATCCATTTTGACCACCCAAACTTCCTCCCAACCAAAGATAAGCAACCCAACAACTGAGGAAGCATTTTGCTGAGAGATTCACTAATTTGTACAAGCATATTCATTTCCAGCAATCCAGAAGCAGTGGACTGCAGCACTGTTGAAAAACAAGAAAGCAGTGCAAGCAATCTTCGAAATTGGGGAGGTGTTCCATGACTTCCATCCTGCAGCAATACATCCATGTCACCCAAGAACTTGGACAATAATCCTAGTGAAAATTGCAAATTTCCCACCCAATGTTTCTGAAATTGCAAGAAACTATCCAAAATAATTCGTCTATCTGACTCTGCAAGATCCGGAACCAACACCCAGCCAAGAAGCACATCAACAATGTCCAGAAAATGAGGTTGGAAAATTCTGGAAAACTTCAAAGAAATCAAAGACAAAACACCCAATAGACGGTGCAATAAACTCAAGGAGGTTCCCTCATCCTCCAGAAGCTCTTGGCATGCTTTGAGGATTGGTAAAACATATGTCTCAATCCCTACAATGTCACCAGCACTAAGAAACTCACGCAGGCATTCCACTGCCAGCTCTGTGGTTCCATCTCCAGCACTTACATTGCTAAGCAATGGCAAAGACCAGCCAATGAACCTATCAACCAGACTTCCAAGCATAACATGGTTTTGCCTTCCATTTGATCCAATAAGGATGGAGCATAACACAGCACAGAGAGCCCCATAAGCAGTAGCTGCAGCCTGCCTCACTACATATGACCTGAATCAAAATTTTTAGGCCAACTAACATTGAGCTGCATATCTCAATTACATAATTTAGAATCAATTGTAAACTTAATGATCGTTTCATTTTGGAAAATAGAGTAATCCTTTCAACTTGGCAAATGGAGAAATGAAAGCATGGAAAATGATTGACTAAAACCGCCCTTCTGAGTATAGAAAACAATAATTTTAGTAGTAAATTCACCAATTTTAGCATCAAATCTACGATACAACCCCACCAAGAAAAGTATAAGAGATTAGGTAATTAAAATAAGGAATAAATAATTTCAACCTCTACCTTCCAAAAACTTCAATCCCTATGAAATGATAAACACAACCAAAATTCAAATTTATATTTTCACCACCTGAAATTACAAAATTTTATTGCCAAAAAAAAAAAAAGCAACGAGGGAAAGAAGAAAGGCATACTTACTTGTCGGAGAGGAGCTGAGAGAAACCCTGAGAGAGGAAAGAAGCAGAGTGAGCAAGGAGGAGGGAGTTAGGCGGGAAGAGAATGGCGCGGTGGAGCGAGTTGATGGCGGCGAGTCGAGCGGAGTCGTCGTCATCCGAGTTGGTCGCTGAGGCGATGGAATTAGAGGTTGTGGTGGAAGAAGAAGAAGAAGAAGATGGGGCGGCAGAAGTGGAAGCCGTGGAGTCGTTGGCAGTGGGGAGAGCGATGGAAAGAAGACTAGCGAGTTGTTGTTGTTGATGGTGGAGGCCTGCTTGTTGCATCATTTCTATTATGATTGCTGCTGATGTGAATTTGTATCTCTCTGAATTTCTGTGTTATAATGGCATGAGGATGATGACAATAACAGCTTTTCCCTTCTTCTGTTCGATTCCATTTGCTTGCTGCTGCTTCTTCACGGGAAGACAAAACCGGCAAACTTCGTTTTACATGTACTTGTTGTGTTTGATGCCATTTTGACATTCATTTGCCAATAATTTTTTTTTTTATAGAATAAATACGTTTCTATATTTCATATATTATAAAATAATAATATAATTCTTTTAATTTACTTATAATCAATTTTAATAATTTAATGAACTAAAATTTCACAACACAAAATATATATTTACAAATAAATTTTATAAAAATTATGAAATTTATTTATACCAAATATGATATTACTCTCATTTGAACACTAAAATTTTAGAAAAAATTAAAAAATATATTTATTTTAATAATTCTGTTATTTAAAAAAAGTATTTAAAATAATTAGTTTTAATTTTAATAAAAATAATTTAATGAAAAATTATATTAGATACAAATAAAATATTTTAATACTTTTCTAACTTATTAATTTTTTAATACTCTTATAATTATAACTTAGTTCAGTATTTAAAATAGTATTAATTATATTTGTTTTTAATAAATAATAATAGTTAAAGAAATAAAATGATTTCAATTTATTATAAATTTATTTTAAATAATAGAATCCAATTGAATTTTATTAATTTAAAATTTATTTTAAATAAAAAAATTTTATTATTAAAATGAAAAAAGTTATGATATAATTTTTTTTTTTTTTTACAGAACCTTGAAGTCTTAACTGAATCAATATTAGTGTGTAATTTAATATTTGCAAGAATTTTAATATCTCAACTTAAAAATCACATACTATTATAAATTGAAGTTGCAAATAACAGTTTTTTCTTTATTGTGATTATGAATAGAGAATATAATAACACAATGGATATCTTAATGTAATTAATTGACATATAAATACTAAATTTAAATTAAAATAAATTTTAGTAATTACTCATAAAAAAATTAATAATTCAATTCTGTGCCACGATGTGAAAAGAAAACATATAATATGAGAGATATGTTAGTAAGATTATTTCTAAAGAGTTTTAAGTGAGAATCTCTTACTATAAATAAGTCCAGTACATTTCTAAACTTATACTATAGATATGTTTATAAATTATAGTCTTTTTATTTTGCAATTTTGATACCAACATATAAGTAAATTGATTATAAGTAAATCAAAAGAATTATAAATAATATAATTTTTTTGATTTACTTATAATCAATTTAACATACCAACATATATGCTTATCAGTTGAATTAGCTACTAGCTCGATTGAAAAGTTCTTATGTACCGACTTAAAAACTAACTTGTTCTTGTGGACTGAAGTACTGTAATCAGTACATAATCACGTACACCTGTTGTATTTTGCGTTTGCAGACAATAAGAGTAAAACATTGCTTGTAATGATGGGAATGGTAGAACTGAATGATTCCAATTGGCAGCTGGCTGTTCTCCTATCATATTTGGGGTATAGAGCATATAATAACCTTTTTTTTTTACAAGAAGATCTAAGAAGTATAATACGTCCATTTTCTAGAAAATATATCCTTCTACAAAATAATAATAATAATAATAAGTAAATAAAAATGAAAATGAAACAAAATAAAAAAACCGGAGGAGTGTTTTGCAATGACAATGGTATGATTTCAATCAAGTCATTATTATCAATGTGCTATGTCATTCATTCATGTGAATTTAGCCGCCAATAAGATTTCAGACAATCAAATTGATGGGCATAAATCACATAACAAAAGGATCCCATGGGATAATAACCTATTGGAATTGTTCCATTGTTGGATTTGTAATTTAAATGGTAAGCTACCATTCCTATCAAAATTAGCTTTATCACTTTATTCAATTATAAAAGAACTACCACATTAAAGAATTGGACAACTGAATACAGTATCAAGAAGTTAAAAGTGCAGAAAATTTCAATTTTTTCATTTCGATTTTTCATTCGTATCAAAATCAATACCCTTCATCATCTAGAAAATCCAACGGATGCATCTGACCACATCAAAAGTTCATCTCTGGTATAAAATAATTTCAATTTGGGGATATCAACAATAGAATGTCATAAGCAGCTGAGATCAAATTCAGTAACCAGCAACAGGTTCAGAATTTTTACATTTAGTCTACCATTTGCCTCACATTGGAGATTCTATTTGCGTAGCTTTCCTTCTGATGTAGTCCGTTGTAGCCTTTCTCACACTCAGACCAAAAAAATGGAAAAAAGGAAAGATAAATTCATATAGTACTCTCCATTCTTCGAAATCAAGAATCATATGATTCCAACAACTAAAAACTCCAGTATAAATGGCATGCGTGCATATTATATCCACTTGAAAAATGGAACAGAGCAAGCGGAATGGGGACCAGCAGATGGTAAAAGCAGACAACATTTAAATTAACTATACAAAAAGAAAACAAATCCATAATTTTCATACTGAAGACAGCAAGCAAGAATGATGATATTAACAAAATTGTAAAAGAATGAACTAGATCCTGTTGAAGTAATAACTGAATAAATTAACTCAAACTGTTTCTGACCATGACACAATCTACTGACACGAAAAGATTCACAGAAGTTGCTCAGGAGCTTGAAAAGAGCAAATGCAGAGCAAACAAGTAAATGCAAAACTATTGAACTTGTCTATCGCTCAATACTCATTGAGAAAGAAAAGGGAGATCAACATACAAAAATTTTCCTTAATTATTGAATAACTCCAACTCATGCATTCTTGCAATTTCTAATCTTCAACTCCATGACACGCATTCCTTTAGCACACCATAATTGTCATATTAATGCTCCCTTTTTCTTTCTCAATATTCAAGAATTACATAAATATCTCATCCCCTCACCTGGTGCATTCCACCAATTTAATTGTAGGCATGAGTTTGTACACAATTCCACGTGCTGGAAACTGTGCCTTCTAGCACAACTTTATTGAAATATCTGTATTCTCTATTCCATAATCACACCAAGATGTAAAAATGAACATCTGAGGTTCACGGTAAATAAGATAGTGTGGTGGCCATGCTCAACGATACAGTTAAGAATTTTCAGTGGTAACTTCTTTCTAAACCATCAAAACTTATAGGCCACTGTCTAACTGCTTGGCATGCATTAGTAATATTCTTTTTCATGTACAAATACTGACACAATGACCCTAGCCTCGCTTCTAAGATGAAGAAACTTGAAGTGTTATTACTTCATCACAAACAATCCACATCTATTACAAACATACTCTCATGCAGGCTTCATGAAAAGAAAATATGCTGCTAATTTTGGGCTTATAAATCTAATTAACATTCCACAATATTTATTTAATTCTTATCGTTTGATTGTTAGTCACTTCCTTCACCATATTTTTACAATGAATCCCTATAGCGGGGGGTGGGGGGAATATTAAATAGGAATAGAAATTAAAACAAGCCTTGGATGAATAATGAACAAGCCAGTGAAGCAAATCTGCTTTTGGAGAGCAACAAGCCAGAGAAGCTCACTATAGTGAGTGGGGAAGGAATTTTGTCTGTCTCTATTCAGACCAAACACCAGCAAATGCATTTGTTGGTGTATCCTTCAGCAATTCATCAAGATGGCATGGCAACAGCAACTCTGTAACTTTAGAAAAAGAAATACATTTGACAACTACTCAGGTGAAAATCAACAATAGAAGCTAGCAAAAATCCCAGCTCGATTGTTTACTCATCTTTCACAAAGCTGTCTGCAAAAATATCCAGCTTAATTGACTCATATGGTACTACAACACAAGCATCTCTGTGATAAGACAGCAGACTCTCAATCACCCTCTGGTGCCTAAAAGAATATGTCCAAGGAGGCGAATTCCATATTAGGAACACCCTAATGTTACACTTACCCTTCTTAAAAAAAGAATCCGTGATGTCTAAAAAAGGAAAATAAGGATGCAAATCTGGAAAATAACCCCATCTTTTCCCATCCAGAAATATATGACTCATTTTCCCAGACTCTTCTTCTGTACCTTAGACTCTATTATCATTTGATAAATTTCCATTGGGATCATTTAAACCCTCAGTAGACGTTCCGCCTCTTGGAATCCCCTTACCCTTTTCATCCTCGTTGAAGACATTCTCATTTCCACCAAAGTAAGATTCTTGTCAACATAAAAGATCCTCCCTTCTGCTACCTTATCCCCATCATGAGTGCTGAAATCACTCTCTTCATCTCCCATTGTCACTATTTTTCCTAGTTCCAAACTCTTATCACCATATATATAAACCAATAGAATTGCGAATACTAAATCAGAAGCAAAGAAATTGCAGTATAATATGCTAAGAAATTAAGCAAATTAACACGCCAAAACGCAATACTCCAAACATCTAAGGGCAATAGTTCAATTTACAGCTAATAAATTAATAGTATAAAAAGTTTTAGAAAAAAGGGGGTAACTTTCTCAATTTCAAACTACAACCAATTGCTGATACTCGTTGTTCATGTTTACAACCTTCGTATGAAAAAATAAAGGAACAAAACTGAGACCTCAAATTTTGTGGGTTTAAGCAACGGCGATGGGCTGCTGTTTAGCAGGCTCGACATTCTTCTTGGTTTTCGATTTGTCATCGCCGAGGAAATCTTCGACGTTGTAAATGACAGTGATATAGAGGGAGCAGCTAGGGCAGCGGGCGATTTCCTCGCCAAGGCGGAGATCCTCTTTTGTTATTTGAAATAGGTCGCCGCAAGGGCACGGGTACGTGTACGCTTGTAGCCCCTCGTTCCATTCCATGTCCTCTATCTCCACATCGTCGTACGACATCGTTTCCTGTTCTGTTGCTTGCAGATGGAGGAAAAGCTCGGTGAGCCGACTATGAGCTGAATCCACGAGTCAGGACGGGAATTGGGAGCAATCGTATTCTACTAGCGTTTATGGCCTTCATTTATGGGGTTTTTCGCTTCAATTTGATGTTGGTTCTGCCAAGATGGTCCTCCATCTTTTTTAAATTTGTGAATGTGGCCCCAAATGTCTTAAAAATTCCACTTCACGTCAGAGTTTCTATAGACTTAAACAATTTTAAAATTTTTTTAAAAAATAGTTCGAAAAAGTATCATTTAGTTTCACAGTTTCTTGTACTTTTTACATAACAAAATTAGCTAGTTAAAAAAGTTAGTAAAATTTCAAATTAATTTTTGTATATTTTATAATAAGTGATATGAGGGTTTATAATAAAAAAATAATAATTATTTTTTTTGAAACCAGTAGTAAAATAATTATTATTTTATTAAATGAAATACCAAAAAAAGTCCACACTTGAAGTCTCAAAATAGATTTATTTTGTAAGTTCCATAAATAATGAAAGGAATTAGTTATTTTTAGATTTTTCTAATAAGTATTTAATTAGGATTATTTTTTATACAACAATTTTTACATTTATGATAAAATTAATTAGAGCTATTTTTGGAATATTAATTTTTGTATTTATGATGAAAACAAACATAGTTAGTTTTGTTGTAATTAATTTCTCAAAATTAAATCCAATTTTGTAAATATTTTAAGTATAGATGTTAAAGTCCATAACCGAAATGGCCGTCTATCAAATCGTATGAACCGCTTTAGCAACCAAATTTTAGATGCAATTCGGAAGTTTCCGGTGAACTGCCCAAATAGAACCGGCCATAGCTGCTAAGCTAAAGCCATTCTGTTCTCTGTTGCTTTTTGTCTGTGCTCTGCGTCAATATTCCATTTCCTAACCACAAAACATGAAACCTAACAAAATCCTAAATCCTCAATTACTTCCATGCATTAACCTCAAACCTACCATTATCATCCCTGCAAAGCAATGCCACTCTTATGCACTTTTCTCCTCGACTCCAAACCCAAACACCGACCACCCATGTACACAAACTCTACAGCCAGTAATAACTCATCAAAGTCTACTCAACTCAATTCAATCTTCTCAGTGGCATTTCATCAAACACCTTGCCCCTGACTTGACTCCCTCCCTTATTTCCACCACTCTCTTGTCTCTCCACAAAACACCTGATTTAGCTCTTCAATTCGTAACCCACTTCGGGTTTAATCGTCTAGATATTCAAACTAAATGTATGGCTATTGCTGTGATCTCTCGTTTGCCGTCTCCAAAGCCGACCTTGCAATTGTTGAAGGAAACTATTAATGATGAGATTGGTAGCATTAAGGACTTTTTTAGTGAGCTGGGTACTGCCCGAGATCAATTAGGTACTAAAAGTAATCTACTTTTTGACTTGCTGATAAGGGCATTTTGTGAGTTGAAGAGAGGTGATGATGCTTTTGAATGTTTTGACTTGATGAAGGAGAAGGGTTTAGTTCCCAAGATTGAAACTTGTAATGGGATGCTGAGTTTGTTTTTAAAGTTGGATAGGACGGAGACTGCATGGGTTTTGTATGCAGAGATGTTTAGACTGAGGATTCAGTCGACTGTGTATACTTTTAACATAATGATTAATGTTTTGTGCAAGGAAGGGAAGTTGAAGAAGGCAAAGGAGTTTATTGGGTTTATGGAGAGTTTAGGGGTTAAACCTAATGTTGTTACATATAATACAATAATTCATGGGTATTGTTCGAGAGGGAGACTTGAGGGTGCTCGAATGATTGTTGATATGATGAAATACAAGGGAGTTGAGCCTGATTCATACACATATGGTTCACTTATTAGTGGAATGTGTAGAGAAGGGAGGCTTGAGGAGGCATCTATGATGTTTGAGAAAATGAAAGATATTGGGTTGCTACCAAATGCTGTGACTTATAACACCTTGATTGATGGGTTTTGTGATAAAGGGAATTTGGAGAAGGCTTTTAAATATAGGGATGAGATGGTTGGGAGAGGTATACAACCAACTGCATCAACTTATAATTTGCTGATTCATGCATTATTTATGGATATGAAGATGGATGATGCTGATGTTATGATGAAGGACATGGAAGATAATGGGATAATTCCTGATTCTATAACCTATAACATCTTGATTAATGGATATTGCAGATGCGGGAATGTGAAGAAAGCATTTAGCCTCCATGATGAGATGGTAAGTAAAAACATCCAGCCTACACGCATAACTTACACATCACTAATCTATGTCCTGAGTAAATGGGGTAGAATGAAGGAGGCTGATGACCTGTTTGAAAAGATAGTCCGCAAAGGCATGTTTCCTGATCTTATAATGTACAATGCCTTGATTGATGGTCATTGTGCTAATGGGAATATGGATCGTGCATTTACATTGTTGGAGGAGATGGATAGAAGGAAAGTTGTTCCTGATGAAGTGACGTACAATACCCTAATGCGAGGCCGTTGTAGGGAGGGAAAAGTTGAAGAAGCTCGTGAGCTTCTTGAAGAGATGAAGTGCAGAGGAATTAAACCTGATCATATCAGTTACAATACTTTGATTAGTGGGTATAGTAAGAGAGGTGATATGAATGATGCCTTTAGAGTTAGAGATGAGATGTTGAGTATAGGATTCAATCCTACACTTCTCACATATAATGCCCTTATACAGGGTTTATGCAAAAACCAGGAAGGAGATCATGCTGAACAGCTTCTCAAAGAAATGGTTAGCAAAGGCATTACTCCTGACGATAGCACCTATATATCTTTGATTGAAGGGATAGGGAAAGATGGTGATTTTTCTGGAACTGGTGCTTCATAATCAATGTGTTTGACAGCAACATGTGAATCTATATTAGAGAATCCTGTGTTAAAGAGAATTTCCATCATCGTTTTTTTGTGGAGAAATGATCTCATTTACATCAGTGATATTTGCATGACTTCAGTTGCAGAAGTTTTGGCAGGCTTTGTTCAAAGATTAGCATTTCTTATAAATTTTCAACCAGTGGACTGAGAAACTGAATGGAGCCATTTCCAAGAACTACTTAAGTGTTGGAGGTTCAATGGTTTACATTGTGAGTAGAAAATGTATATCTTTAGTTTTAAATTTTAATTTCTTCCTTATTTATAAATATTTACTCAAAGTCCTCATGCAACTTTGTATTTTAAGGTCTCTAGAATCAATATGTGAAGCATGATTTGAACAGAGTAAAAATTTTCTAGGTGACAGATATAGTGATTAGTTAATATGAGAAGTAATATAATTTTGTGTATCTTGGACAAGCAAAATGGCTTCTACTTTCTCTCCCCATCTTTTTTTCCCTTTTCCTCCTTTTCTTATCAGTGCTATGTTCTTCAAGCCTTACATTCCCTTATATAGTTTTTATTATGCTATGAAACAACAGTAGATATTTTGATTATCACATTAAAGTTTCAATTTTGTCATATCAAAGTTCTTGGTCAACTCTGTAGAATGAAGTGCTTCAAAATAGGATATCATTTGTCAAAAGATAATATTGTTACTCTTTCGTATGCTTAATCAATTTGTCTATCATATGAATTGGATTTTTGTTTGCCCAAGACTGCAACCATGTGAGATTATTACCTGTAGAATCTGTCTCAATTCTACTGTTTGTTAGCTTACATAGCGCTCTTGCTTTTGCTGGATCTGTTCTGACTGGAGTGCATAATGAATACGTTATGGAGTCTGATAGTGGGTCACATTCTTTTTTTTTTTTTTTGTTAAATGCATAGATATTGCTGTATTTATCTCAGCTGGGGAGAGTTTTGGTTGTTTAACATGATGTGCTGCATGACATATCAATTATCAATACTTGTTCACTTGAATTGTGATCAAATGATAATTGGATATTAATCAATATATTTTCTTGCTTCTGCAAAGAATAGGTTTATCCCATGTTAATTTTTTTAGTTCTATTATTGCATTAAAAAAAATCTTCTTCCTCTAGTTTGCAGAAAGAAAACATGACTAATAAAGTAGATTTGTTTGTTGATAAATGTAGTTCTAGATAGGGCTGAAATTTTCGCGGTATTTATTCGGTATACCGCCAAAACCGAACCGATAAACAGAACCGAAACCGAAACCGGTCCAACCATAAAATTTTCAGTATTAAGGTTTGAGTTTTTTCGGTTTCGGTTTCGGTATTTAGGTTCGGTTTGGCGGTATACCGTCGGTATACCGCCATCAAAACGGCGTCGTTTTGATGGATTGAAACGACGCCGTTTTATAACAAGAAATGTACATTTCT
>CATIWR010021355.1:0-82797 GCA_949677035.1 Omphalea diandra | reverse complement strand
TTATATATAGATAAACTTGGAAACAAGTTATGTAGGATCACATTTTTTGCAAAAAAGAAAAAATACAAAAGAGATCCTAATCTAGAAGGTAGGAGAATGATCTCCAGAAAAGTCTTCATCTTCACCCGGATCTTCACCTTTAGCCTCATCTCCATCCTCCACTTCATCATTGCGTTCTTCTTCATGAGTGTCTTCAAACTCTGTGAAGTCCGAAAGAAAGGGGGAACTCCCAACTTCTGTTGCAAATCAACCATATAGGAACAAAAATCTCCTTTTCATCATCCTCATCAATTTATCAGGCTTCTTATTGGTGGTTGCAAGGGAGAGTTTTGCCTTAGGCTTTGGTTGAGGAGGGATGGATGAAGCTCCTTTTTTAATAGCTAGTCTTTTCCTTTTGGAAGCTTGTGAAGACCTCATTTTCTTTGCTCCAATGGCACCTAGGGTATACGCATAGGTGTCTGGATGAATACCCTTGGCGTTGATAAGGTGGGTGAGATCAAAGAAGTTTTGTGAAGGGAAAAGTTTCTTGGTGATGAATTTTTCATTTTCCTCAAGTGCCCCTACAAATCGGTAAATAGCTGTGATATGTGAAGGTAGCAAGAATTGGCTATTGGGTTTGATACTCATGTGAATCAATTGATCTATAAGATATCGACCAGTTTGTATCGATTTATTTTTGACAAGGCAAAAAATAAATGCCAAGTCTTTCTGTGATACCTTCTCGTTACCATCACCTCTAGCGTTTACCGAAAAGGTGATGATACGATGGAGTATCCAAAAGGGTAAGGTCTTAATGTGTTGGGCTAGGGAGAGTCTTGGGTTGTGTTTGGTTTCAATCAAAATTTCCGACCAAAATTCAGAATAAATAACATCAAGTGCGGAGATTATAAGAAAGATGTTTTCTTCGACTTGAAGATTAAAGAGAGAAGAAAGTTGGTTGAAAGTAATGTAAAAAGGGTCGCCAAACGCCCGAAACACTAACTCGTATTGCCTTGCTCTTGAATCAGCTTTACGACTCAATTGGATTGTGCACATAAATTCCCGCACAATTTCTTCATACCCGGGTTCATCTCGAAAGAAAAACTCATTCCAGCCCAAATTGGAGAGGAAAGCTCGAATTTTTGCGTTGATACCCAAGGTTTATAGCACAAAGGTGGAGGGTATCTTGTTGGGGAGGATGATCATGGAAGAGTTGGCTTTGTACATTTTTTTCTCTTCCTTGGTGATGCCTTTCATAAGATGGAGAGCAGGTGGTGCAGCGGGCTGAGCCATAACCTTGCCTTTGTCAGCTCTGGAAATCTTCTTTGGAGCCATTTCAAAGGATGAAAAAGATTTGAAGATTTTAGAGAGATTTGAGGGAGAGAAATTATGTTAGAAGAGAAGTGAGTAGAATACTGTTGAAGGGGGTATTTATAGCCATTTGAAGTCTCTGTAAACGGCTAGAAACTTTTAGAAATGAATTGATGGAGAGATAGAAACGGTTGGCAGTCAAATCATATAAATGTTTAGGCGGTTACCCTAATTCGCTTCCGCGAATCCATGAGTCGCGATCGCGAATTTCAGAAAATGTGAGTAATGGACAAATTTTCCTCGGTAATACGCATTTCAACGGTAAAAAATTTGAATTACAGACCAAAATTCGCGATGGAGCTTGATTCTCATGACCACGATTTGATGTTTGACAACCTGGTGACTAGGACTTGTAATTTGCTACCGTGAAGACATAATAGTGACCACGAATTATAAGTCAGCAAGGATAAGAATGAAAAATCAAGTTTTGAAAGAATAAAAAATTGTGATACACATGGAAAATGCCACACAGAAAACATAAGACGTACAATTAGCAAGCAACACACATTGCAATCACATAAGATCAACATTTTCACTCTAAGGAGCTTCCATCAAGTATTCCCAATTCACTCTTAATGAAGTTCATTCTTTTTTCATTTAGAGGTTTGGTGAAAATATCTGCAAGTTGATGATTTGTGTTAATAAACTGTAACACAACATCACCCTTTTGCATATGATCTCTAAGAAAATGATGTCTAATATCTATGTGTTTGCTTCTAAAGTGTTTTGGATGAGATTTTTAGAAAGATTAATAGCACTTGTATTATCACATTTAATAGGAATGTGATTAATCACTTTGCCAAAATTCTTCAATTGTTGTTTCATCTAAAGGACTTAGGTGCAACAACAATTCACGACAAATACTATGCTTCTGCGATGGATAAGACAACCGACACTTATTTCTTGCTAGACCAAGATACTAATCATTCTCCTAAAAATTGGTGAGTCCCTTCTTGCTAGACCAAGATACTAAGCATTCTCCTAAAAATTGGTGAATCCCGAAAGTGTTTTTTCTATCTAATAAACTACCTGCATAATCCGCATCCAAATATCCTATGAGACTAAAGGATGAATACCTAAAATACTATAACCCTAAGTGAATAGTGCCTCGCAAATACTTAAAAATTCTCTTGACAACATTTAAGTAAGATTTTCTAGGAGAGGAATGACACCTAGTACATATACAAACACTAAACATTATATCTGGTCTAGAAGCAGTAAAATAAAGTAGAGATCCAATCATACATCGATATTTCTTTTCATCTACTGTCTTACCCGATTCATCTTTATTTAGCTTGATGGTACCACTCATGAGGGTCTTGGCTACTTTCCAACCATCCATGCCAAACTTCTTGAGTATTTTCCTTACGTACTTCGCTTGGTTGATGCAAATCCCTTATTTGGTTTGCTTGATTTGTAGAGCGAGAAAGAATTTGAGCTTTCTTATCATGCACATTTTGAATTCTCTAGTCATACAGTTAGCAAAATCCTCACAAGGAGACTCATTAGTAGCATCAAAATTGATGTCAACATAGATTAGAACAATTAGTGTATCATGTTTGTGCTTTTTAACAAATAGTGTGGTGTTCACCTTTCTTTTTTCAAAATCATTTTTCAAAAGAAATGAACTAAGTCTTTCATACCAAGCTCTTCGAGCTTGTTTTAATCCATATAAGGTTTTGTTCAATTTTAAAACATGGTTTGGAAAACAATGTGACTCAACACCAGGAGACTGTTCAACATAAACTTCCTTTTCAATGATCCCATTCAAAAATGCACTTTTAACATTTATTTAAAAAAGTTTAAAATTCATGTGGCATGCATAAGCTAAGAGAATCCTAATAACCTCTAATTTTGCAACGGGGGCAAAAGTCTTATCATAATCTATACCTTCCTTGTAGTTGTATCCCTTAGCAACCAATTTAGCTTTATTTCTAGTGATAAGACTGCTCATCTAACTTATTCCTAAACACTCATTTGCAACCTACAATGGAGTGTTCCTTAGGTCTAGGGACAAGTTCCTATATTTTGTTTCTCTCAAATTGATTGAGTTTCTCTTGCATAGCAAATACCCAACTTTCATCATCAAGAGCCTCATCAATTGATTTTGGCTCAAGTTGAGAAACAAAGGCAAGATTATTATCTAAAGGATTAAGTTGAAATCTAGTACTTACACCCTTGGAGGCATCTCCAATGATTAAGTTCTTAGGGTGATACTTGGAAAATCTCCAATCTTTGGGTAGATCTTGGCTTGACTCAACTCTTTGTTGATGTTGTGGCTTCTCATTTTCCTTTGATGATTCACCTCCTTCCTTGCTATCATCCTCTCTTCTTGTGGTGTCTTCTATTCCAGCTTTTCAAAATCACTTGCAAGATCATCAACAAAAATACTTTTTTCAAGATCAAATTTACTAGATTCATCGAAGACAATATTCATCGACTCCTTAATTACCATTGAACTTTTGTTAAAAACTCTATATGCCTTGCTAGAGGTGGAATAGCTTAAGAAAATACCTTCATTGGTTTTAGAGTCAAATTTCACAAGATTATCCTTGATATTTAAAATATAGCACTTACATCCAAATACTCTTAGATATGAAATCTTGGGTTTTCTATCATTTTATAGTTCATAAGAAGTTTTATTGAGAATGTATCTTTTGAAAACTCTATTAGCAATGTAACACGAAGTATTAATGGTTTCGGCCTAACAGTAATTCGGTAAGGAATACTCATTGAACATGGTCCTAGTCAACATCATTTTGTTGTGGTGTCCTAGGAGTTGAAAAATTACGAAAAACTCCATTCTCCAAACAATCAGTTTCAAAAAACTCATTTTGAAATTCCTTTCCATGGTCACTTCTAATAGAAGAAATGAAGTAACTTTTTTCATTTTGAACTCTTTTTGCAAAACTCTTGAAAGCTTCAAAAGTATCACTCTTATGAGCTAAAAAGGATACTCAAGTAAACCTAGAGTAGTCATCAACTAGGACTAGTGTAAAATGCTTTCTACCTAAGCTAGCACTCCTAGTAGGTCCTATCAAGTCCATATGAACTAGTTGAAGAAGTCTAGTAGAACTTACAACATTTTTTGCTTTGTGGGAGGCTTGATGTTGCTTCCCCATTTGACATGGACCACATGTCTTGTCTTTAGTGAAATTTAGCTTAGGAAGGCCTTCTACCAACTTTCCTTTAGATAGGCTTTGAAGAAGATCTATGCTTGCATGCCCAAGCCTTCTATGCCATAACCAAGCTTCATTGCTTAAAGACATAAGACACTTAAAAGATTGGCTAGCCAAATTGTCTAAGTCAATTGAGTAGGTATTGCCTTTCCTTTCACCCTTGAAAATAACCTCATCATCTACTAAAGTGGTGACTTGGCATTCCCTAAGATTAAAGGTGACTTTGTTACCTTTGTCACACAATTGACTTATACTCAACAAATTATGTTGTAAGTCACTAACTAATAAAACATTATCAATTAATGAACAACCATTCTTACCAATGGTTCCAATGCCAATTACCTTACCCTTGGCATTGTTGCCAAATGTGACGTCTTCATCTCTTTTTTCCTTCAATGCCGTAAATAGCTTCCTATTTCTTGTCATATGCTTGGAACATCCATTATCCACATGCCAATTGCTTGATTTATTGGTTGCCACACTTCCCTACACAATAAAATTGAGTTACCTTTTCTTAGGTGCCCAAACATACTTAGGGCTTAGGGGGTTAGCAATTGAAGGGTCCTCTAATTTGAGGTGAGCCTTCCGAATGAAACAATGAATGTTAACATGCGCGTATTTCATGCAACAATGACATTGAAGTTTAGACTTGTGAGTCTTTTTCTTATGCATAAATTTAGTATGAGTAGGAGACTTTCTCATACCTTGACTATGTGAATGCATGCGTGTACATGTATGATGAGTAGGAGTAGAGAATTTTTTATGAAAGTGAGCATGTTGTTTGTTGTACATGTACGCATGGTTAGCTCTTTGAGTCTTGGCTCTTGAGTTTGGGGGAGCCTTCCCTTTGCGCTTACGTTTAGAAGGCTTAGTGCTAGGAGCACTTTTCTTCCCAATTATCTCAACCCTTGAGGTTTGAGGTTCTGAAGATCTAACAAATGTGGTTTGAGATGATGAGGAGAATCTATTGAAGCCTAGACTAAGTCTAATTAATGGTGGTCTTTATGACATAATCAATGTGTCTAAGGCTTCCTTTCCTTTATGGAACTTGGAGATTGAGCTTCTACGCTCAATGACTTATCTCTTTAGAGAGTCGTTCTCCTTTCTTAATGAAGCCAATGAAGAAGATGTAGAAAAATTATCCACAGATTTTTTGAGCTCATCATTAGATGCTCTCAATTCTCTTACAATGTCATTGAGGGATTTATAATCATCCTCTAATTTTTGACATTTTCTTTTGTAAGATTTCATTTATGACTTGTATTTGTTACATTTTATAGTTAGAGCCTCTAGAAGCTCTTCATCTATCTCATCAAATTCAAAATCAAAATGAGAATGGGAAAAGTACTTACCTCATTTGTAGAATCTTCTTGTGCCATAAAACAAATGTTGGCAACTTCTCCTTCCTCTTTTTCACTTGAGCTGTCATCTCAAGTGGCTGAAAAACTCTTCTTCTCCTTATCCCTTTCTTCATCACTTGAGGTAATTTCTACCTCCTTCTCCTTTGTTGAGGATTTGAGTGCCAAGGTTATTCTTTCCTTTTCTGGTTTATCTCCTTGGCCTTTTAACTTCTTCATTTGCTCATTTTTTGTAAGGCCAACTCATGAGTTAAGAGTTTGCCTATCAACACATCTGTTGGAACTTTTCCAATCCCCGGATTGAACTCTTGGATGCTGCACACTCTAGCACCCAATTTATTTAAAGGAAGAGTTTTGAGGATTTTTGTGTTTACCTCATAGTTTGTGAGAGTCCGTCCGAGTTTCTTCATGTTGGTGACGATAAATAGGAGCCTATTCGTCATTTCGGTGATACTTTCATGGTCCTTCATCATGAATAGCTCTCATTCCGTGACTTATATCTCCAATCGGCTTGACTTAACGAGTGTTGTGCCTTTATGGTAGTTCTCAAGGGTTTTCCAAATGACATGTGCTGTTTGGCAATGTTGCACTCTTCCAATCTCTTCTCTAGAGAGAGAGCTTAGAAGAATGGCCATTGCTCTCTGGTTTTTGCCATTTGAGCTCGGGTGAGCTTCAGCCCATTCTTTCCTTGGGATAAGTTCTTCAATTCCGTCCACTACTTTAGTGCGTTGCTTCCATTCTTTGACAACCTCATCCCGCAGGTCCACCACATCGTCAAGGTAGATTTTCATTCTATACTTTCATTGAGTATAGTCGGATCCACCAAAGTGACGCTTGAGGTGTGAGTGGATTCTCTTTTGTGCCATGAATTTTGCTCACCCAATTAAGGCTAGAATGTGAGACTTGACTTTGATACCACTTGTTGGCCCTAGGCACTAAGAAAATGGGGTTGAATTGGTGTATAAAAAAAATTAAATTTAAGGAATAGAGAAGAGTAGAAGATGAGGCACACGATTTATAGTGGTTTGGGTATAATCGACCCTACGTTCACTCCCCAATTCTCTGCAATTGAGTGTTCCACTAACTTTAAATGGTGTTTCTAAGCTCACACCTAACTTTTACACTTTGTGTTTTCAAGACTCACACAACAATCTTTACACCATGTGTTTTTAAGGCTCACACAATAACTTTTACACTGTGTTTTTAACGTTCATACAACAACTTCTCTTTAGTGTTTTTACAGACTCACACTACAACTTTTACACTTGGTGTTTAATGCTCACACCCAACACTTACAATGAGTAGCAAAAGATTGAGAGCTTTAGCGCAAGTAATGAATTCTCTATTTGTCTTGTTTCTCACTGTTTGGTGGAATATTTATATCCCATACTAACCAAAGAGACGTTAGACTTTAAATCTCAATAAATCTTCAAGACATGCTAGGCAGATTCTGAATTAATTGCATGTCAGACTAGAGTCGTGGTCGCTACTGGTCAATCATGATTGCGAAATCCAAATTTCCATACAGGAGGCAAATATTTCGGCGGAAAAATCCATTTGTGTCTAACGGCTACTCTACGTAGCAGCTTCTCATTGGTTCATCAGGAAAATATAGCCGTTGTGTTTTAACTGCCTACAAAAGTCGCGGTTGCGATTCTTCATTGTATAGGATATGACTAAGAACGCGAATTCTTCTATTCGAAAGACAATCTTCTCTTTTTGGAATCGCGGTCGCTATCTAAAATGTTGCTCTCGCGATTTTTGTTCTCCAACAGATACTTTGGACACTTGACATGCTATGATTGTGAACTGACTTCCCTCTTTAATTACTTTGAAAGTTGCGGTCGCGATTGAAGAGTGACACAACGCGAATTCGTCTGTGAATTTGGCACTCCCGTCTTTGGATGATTTGCGGTAGCGATAATGTCTGCGAATCCTTCTGGCCAAGTTTCATCCTTTCCTTGAACTAGGTCGCGGTGGCGAATTACAAATCACTGACTGCGAATTTGGATGAACTTTGCCTTCTTGAAGATTATGCAATTCTTCTATCTTCCAATGGAAATCTAACTCAATTTCTGCAAAACAACACTCAATTGAAACATTAGACATGATCAATTTTATTTATCAAGATAAAAAGAGGTCTAAGACTTAGGATTACCCATCCTAATCCAACAATTTAAATAATTAAGTATTTAAAATTTCGCTCTTAAATTTCAACATTTAATTTTCAGTTTTACCAAACACTATCTAAGATTTAAAAAAAAAAAGAATAAAATTTGAATTTGGGGTTTTTAGAAATCCAATCAAATCAAAGGGAGTAAAGCAGATCAAGAAATCAACCTCCCTCCCTATAATCAAATACAAATTGGAATTCTATGAATACATTTTGGCTTCTAAGTTGATATAACTTTATCATAATTGTCCTCTTCCATGTTTTCACGGTGTTGATAGGCAGGTTTGGGATTGGGATAGGAGGGAAGTGTAAACAAAGGTGGTAGTGATAAAAAGAAGGATTTGGTAGTGAAGGTAGAAGTGATAAATTTAGTAGTGGTGGTTTAAGCCACAACTCAATGAGCAAATGGACTGAACCAAACTGAAAAAATTGAAAACTAGACTTTTGAAAAAATGCAAAATGAGCTGAAATCAATATAAGAATCGATGTGGTTTAAATTAATTTTTAAAATATTTTTAATATAAATAATTAGTTTTTTAAATAATTTAAATATGTTAATGTAAATAATAAGTTTTTGGTTTGGTTTGAATGTGGTATGTTTTGATTTGGTTTAGTTTAAACAAATTTAGTTTGGTTGGATTATTATTCGATCTGTTCAGTTTAGCTTGCTTATTAAACCATCAAATCTAGACTGAGCAAAAATAATCAAATTTTTAAGAAAAATCAAAAATTGAGTTGAACTTATAGAATTGAACTAGAAAACTGAATTAATTCGGTTCATTCAGTTATTTTGGTTAAAACTGAAATTTGCTTACCCTATTGCTCGCTGATATTATTCTTCTCATTTTTCTCTGTTGTTTTTTTTTTAGTTATCTTTTGGGATTGTGAAACTAGGGCAATTGTGGTTTTATATGCATGTGGTAGTGAGTTTTCCAAGTATGATAAATTCATAGTTTAAACATTGATCGAATTATTTCTTTCTTGTTTTCATATTTTCTTTCCTTAACTTGGATTATTGTATGGGCTATTGGGTTTGTCAAAATCAATATTTAAAAATTGCTAAAAATTCTTGAAGAAGGAGAAGAAGAAGTGAGTTCATGATTTTTGTTATTCTTTTCTTTTTAACTTTCATTGTTATTATGTAAATAATAAATTATTGCTTCTATTGTTTATTATGTATGTTTTTTGAGCTTGTCTATTCTTGATTCACTTTTGATGGCACCTTGATTTCAAGTGCCAATTGTTTGTCTAGATGGGGTTGACTGTCAAAGAAAATGATAATATTTAAGAGTTTAATATGTTAAAATGAAATGTAAGGGCCTAATAGCCAAATACAAAAACAATTAAGGGGCTAAGGATGGGGTATTCCTAAAATATTAAACCCTTACAAACATTTTCTTGAACCTCAAACATTTAATACCTAAATCTATTCTTGAATCTTAATTGTCTGAGCATTTTGATTCTCATCTTAATTGTCTAAAAGGGACTAAAAATAAGAGCTTAAAAAAACACTGAACATGAAGCTGGTCTGTTTGCAAAGCTGGAAATTACGTAAATAATCTTGACTCTTAAAATAAAATTTAAACTTAGTACATACCAGCATTAGTTGGTATGGTTAAATATAAAAGAAAAGCTCTATGAAGACTGCTGGGTGCTTAATAAAATCCCAATTAAACCCTAGATGAAAGCTAGAGTTTAATTATAACTTCATTAGTTTCTTTAGTCTTTAAACTTAAAAACTTTTTTTTTTTAAAAAAGAAAAAACCTGCATTAGTGCCTTTAAGTCTTTAAAACTTAAAGCCTTTTTTTTTTTTAAAAAAAATAATTTATGGTGTTTGTGTCAATACTTGTTTTGTAGATGATTGCCATATTCTAGACAAGAAGCTTCATGCTTAAACAAATAGATATATTTCAATTTTGTAAACATTAAATGGGCACACACATCTGTTTATTCTATTTGCATTGTTCAATTTTTTTTTTATATGGTAAGATCTGCTTATTTGTACATTTAGTCTCCTTTGGTCAACTATTAGCTTTGAATTTTACCTACTTGTTTGCTATAAAAAAAAAATGAAGAATGTTATTCTACATTCATTTTAGTTTTCTTTGGTTAATTTTATTCATCCGATTTGTAAGGGATATTACTGTTGCTCATGATTTTTGACTGCAATAATAGTACTTTGATCGTGGATACAATATTCTTGATTGTAGCTTTTGTTTGCGTTGGAAAGTCCATGTGCTTGCTATTTAGGTGCACACAAGTGTACATAGTTGGAAATTCTAAGTATTTTTTTCCTTGAATTAAGTAAAGCAAGTTGAGAATCCCTTATTTTATGGAATTTGATTTTGAAACTTGTAAAATATTGGAATAGGAATTGATTCAGGATATAATCAAGGCAGTAATGTAGGAAGTAATTAGGAGTAGATAGGGGTAAGTTATTTCCTTCCTATTATTTAATTATCTGTACTAATATAAATATAACAAGGATGAAGGGATCAATCATCCTTTTCTGCATATCTCTGCAATTCAACATGGTATCATAGCGCTAGAGCTTTCTTTTATAATCACATTTGAATGGCCTTAATTGTCATTATTTGTTCTTTGGCCTTCATGCCCATTTGCCATATTCTTTCTTTGTTATTCTTGGCCTTCATTGCCAAATTTCTTGAGTGATTTTCATAATCATTTGGGTTTGAAGAAAAATAAAAAATAAATTAGAACTTTTTAAGGCCTTAATTACATGATCTTCTATCAAATCTGTCCATGTGAGAGTCATCAAGTTTGATTCAACTAAGATCGCCATATCTTCTCAAATAGAAGGAGTAGCACTTGCTCAGGCCTTGAGCGAGCTTCCAAATGCTCAGTCCTCATATAGATTGAACTGAAAAATTATCTCAAGTGGTCTCAATTAATTCGTCTCAATTGTTATTAATGTCTTGGTTATGGAACTCTCCATAACTCCAGAAATCAGTGGCTCTTGCATGTTTTTATCAATTGCTAAAGACATTGGTGGGGGGGTTGGGGGGTATTCGACAAACTTACTACTGCTGTATCAAGATGAAGCATGCTCAGTCTTTTGTGATTCTAGAAAATTTTATTAAAAAGCTAAGGAATCTACTTGGAACTCAGTAGAAGCCCTCAAGAACTTGCACTTTGGCATATGCAGGTAAGTTTCCAATTTTGATTGGATTAAGTGTCTCAGATGCACTTTTTGAAAACTCTTGGGTAATGGTCTCGGGAACTATTGATCATGTGACTCATTCTTCAAATAAATTCCTCACTTGTACACCCTGCTCTATAGTAGGAAAATTATTGTTGCAGATGGGTCCCTAACCACTGTTGCTAGCACAGAAGGCATTCACATTAACCCTGAAATTGTCTTTAAAAATGTTTGTATACCTAAATTGTCAACCAACCTAGCGTCCGTGAAAAAACTAATCATAGATTTACTTTGCAATTCCATTTTTTATACTACTCATTGTTGGTTTCATGACCTGGATTTGGAGAAGAGGATTGTACTTGCCAGAGAAAAGGATGAACTTTACTATCTCAAAACATCAAGCAATTTGAGTGTCATAAGAGCGAATCACACATATCATTTCCTTTTGACAAATCTTGATCTAATAAAGAAAAAATTTGGCTTTATCACCAAAGAATGGGACATTCATCATTTAGCAGAAGGGGAAAATGGACATCTTCTTGATACTACTTGAGCCTTCTTTTTTCAAAACAATGTATCTGAAAATTATTGGGGGATAGTAGTTCTTGCAGCCACATACCTTATAAATAGGATGCCTTCTAGAGTCTTGGATTTCAAAAGTCCCAAGGAAATTCTCTCTAATTTCACCTGGTTTTGTGTACCACAAACAACTTTGTTCCTAGAATGATTGTGTGCCATTTGTCCATGCTCATAATTCCAATGGGGGTAAATTGGATCCAAGAGTATTAAAATGTGTCTTTTTGGGGTACTCTCCAATGCAAAAAGGGTACAGGTGTTATCGTCCTCAGTCTCGCAAGTTCTGTCTCAATTGATGTTACCTTCCTTGAAACCATGTCTTGTTGGGTACACCTTATCTTCAAGGAGAGAGTTCAGTTATGGAATAGAAATATGTTGTAGACCTTATGGAGATAGGAATATTGGCATGTAAATCAGCAAGTACACCTATCGACCCAAATCATAAACTCGAGGAAGCAGAAGATGTAGCTGTAGACAAAGAAATATATCAATGTCTAGTGGGAAGATTCGTCTATGTCTCCCACACTAGGCCAGATATAGCCTACACGGTCAACATCATTAGTCAGTCTATGCACAGGGTATTTATCGAGTGCTACAGTATCTAAAAAGAACACTAGGAAAGAGTATTTTGTTCAAGAAGAGTGTAGGATTGATGCTTGAGGCATTCACAGATGTAGACTAGCTAGACGATCAACTTCAAGTTACGGTATCCTTCCTTGGCAGCAATCTTGTCACTTAGAGAATTAAAAAACAAAATGCGGTTGCCAGATCAATAGCAGAGGCAAAGTTTTGAGCAATTGCACAAGGAGTGTGTGTTATTGTGGTTGAAAATTATTCTTGAAGATTTAAAGATTAAATGGGCCGGCTCCATACGGCTTTATTGTGGCAATAAATAAGCAATTCGCATCGCTTAAAACGTCAAGCAATATGACAGGAAAGAACATAATGAATTGGACAGACACATTATCAAGAAGTTACATAGTGGATTGATTTGTGCACCCTATGTAGCTACAGGCAGTCAGCTTGTAGATGTACTCACCAAAGGACTAAATTTCAGTTGATCATTTCTAAGCTAGGAATGGAAAATACCTTCTATCCAGCTTGAGGGGGAGTGATGGAAAGTCCATGGGCCTACTCCTTAAAGCTCACACAAGTGTACATAGTCAAATAGTCTAATTATTCTGTTTCCCAGAATTAAGTAAAGCAAGTTGGGAATCCCTTATTCCATGGGATTTCATGTTGAAACTTGTAAATTACTATAATAGGAATTGATTTAGGATATAATTTAGGCAATAATGTAGGAAGTAATTAGGAGTAGATAGGGGTAAGTTATTTCCTTCCTATTATTGAATTACCTATACTAATATAAATACAACAAGGATGAAGAGAGTAATCATCCTTTTCTTCATATCTCGTCAATTCAATAGTTCTTAATGATTCAAATATCTCTAGCTCGATATTCAGCTTGCTAACCAGTAATTCTTGTATAGGAAATGTTTGTGATATGAAACATCCTATTCTTAACAATCTGATTTATTTGCAGGCGCTCTTTCCTGACAATACCTATGGTGTTGATAGCGGAGGTGATCCAAAAGTTATCCCTAAATTGACATTTGAGCAATTTCAGGTACTATGTCTGTATCAATTTATTATGTGCTGTAGTGTTCTGGTACGAAAATATTGAAAATATAAATGTGCATATGGGTTTGTAAATCCTTGTATAGGAATTTGAAACAATTCTTCTTAGTCGACAGGGTCAGTGATATTAAGGTCTGCAGATCACCCCTTTGACTATGTTTAGACAGGTGTTAAGTTGAGGGGAATCCCTTTTCCTTTGTTTGGACAATAGGAGGGAAAACAAGGGAGAAAATTGACATTAGTGCCCATAATTGTTTCTCCCTAATTGATAGGGAGGTTTAGAAGAATTGATGTAGTAACTTATTTGCCCCTTCAAAGACCTTTCAAGAAAATAAAAGGATAAATACATGATTTCACTTATTACAACAACTTTCATTCCATCACCTCTAGAATTTTGTCCAATACAAACAAGTGAAGGCAAAATACATTTTCCTTTCTCAGCATTTTCACTCCTTATTTTGTTCCTTTGTTTTCTTCTTGTACAGTATCCTTCTTAAACAGTGGTTAGTGGTTTCCATAATTGTTTTTCATGCTAGTTTTTGTAGCCTTGATTAGACAAGATGTTGCATAATTCCTAAAACTTGCAATGTTCTCTTTGGGTGAGTGATCCAAAACTTTGGTCTGAGTATCAGTTATGACCCATTATTTTTTTAAATCATGTACATATGGCCAATATAGAGAATTTGTGCCAAAGCAACCAATATAATGATGATTTTTATGCTTAAACTATGAAAGATTCTTGGTGATGTGACATTTTGAGCTATTATGATGTTTAAAATATAAATTGATAAATTACCACTTTTAATTTTCAAAAAGTATTTGTTTAAAAAGGAAAAGGGAAAAAATATTTTGCTTTTTGACTTTCCCATGTTATGCATCACCCACTTTCATACTTATGCATAAAATGTGTTCTGAGTGTGCATGGGGTTTTGACTCATCTTTTGGCTGGCCATAATTAATGCCAATTCTGAAATACTTACATAATCAATCTGAAAAAAGTATCTACAAGTTTTACTTGAGCCAAAATCTGGATTTTTTAGGCATTAGCTCTTCTGTCTATCTCATAGAGGCTACAGTAACAGTATTTACGATTTTATTTAATTGTCTAGAGTAACAAGACTCAAAGGGCATTTTATATAAACACATGCTAAAAGTCTTTTGTCTTGCACTGGTCTTAAAGCAGTTTCAGGCAGAAGAACATTCATTGTACGTACTTTCTTTGGTCTGGGTTCACATTTTTTTTCCATGACCATTACTTCTTAGATTCTAGGGGTTTTAGCCCTATTTTTATAATAATATATTTGCTTCTTTTGTACATATCTTGTGCACATGGCTTAACTTGTTCTTATGAAAAAATATTATATTGATTTATGAAATCATATTCTCATGCTTATAACTAATATATGGGATTTTTGCATCTGTCCCACAACAAAATTACAGGAATTCCACCATAAATATTACCATCCCAGTAATGCCAGGATTTGGTTTTATGGCGATGATAATCCAGTTGAGCGCTTACGCATCTTGAGTGGTACTAAATACTATCATTTTTATTGATGCATTATGCTAGCAATGCCTGTACATCTTTCTCCCACTTTTTTTTTTCCCCTCTTTTAAATTGCTATTATTTTTTACTGTATGTCTCTTGTCAAAGTTGTAAGATGTTGTATTAATGAAAATGATTCAAAGTGAAAGTTGCAAGAAGGAAGTGTTAGAGGTCATGACTGATAGGAGTCAAAATGTTAGCAGGCCCTGAAAAACTATATTGAAATAAATGCATTTCACTTAATTAGATTCTGATTACCTTGAACAACATTTATATTGCATTCAGTCCAGTTAAAAAATTCTTGAACATTTACCTGGATTGTAAATTGCTGTTGTGGCTTCAGTATTAGGGTGTAGCAGCCACACTGCAATGATCGCAACCAGTGCTACTATAAATTTTTCAATGAATAAGCAAAAGAACTCAGATAAAAGGTTAACAAGATTTTAACTAAATGAGGCCTGAAAAGTCTTTATTTTAGTGTCTTTGCCATGTTGCATAGTTTCAAATGATTTCAAATTCACAGTTGCATATCAATAGGCCAAAGTCCCATCGCATAAGGGCTGATGCATTTATCTGTTGGTTATTGTCTAATTACATGTATTTTACACTTGGATTTCTGGCAGAACATATTGTTGTAGTTTGTCTTATTATGTCTTTATTCATTCATGGTCTAACGACATAATGAAAAAAAAAAAAAAAAAGATCGGTGCTGATAATTACATGCAATTCTATTTGTTTTAATGATTTGTGTCGTAGGTTTTAGTTAGTTATAAATTTATATTCTGTTAGAATTTCATTCAAATTTGCCTTTAGGTTGTTGAAATAAACAGTCTATCTGGTGTGCCTTTACCTCTACAGCATGCATGATTTGGCAGTAGTCCATCTGATTTAACAGCCACATTCTGTAGAAGGTGAAGGAGGTGATTTAAAGAAGATACATTATTGATTTGGATTTTAGATTATTTACAATGTATGTTGATCTTATTCTTATATTGTTGTTACTTGGGAAGTTCAGGATTCTGGAAAATTACATTGATACTGCAGCATCTTACTCTCTCTCTCTCTCTCTCTCTCTCTCTCGCTCTCTCTCTCTCTCTCAGAGTATCTAGATATGTTTGATGTGAGTTCAGCTCCCAATGAGTCTAAGGTTGAGCCACAACAACTCTTCTCAGAGCCAGTGAGGATTGTTGAGAAATATCCTGTTGGTGAAGGGGTTGATCTAAAAAAGAAGCATATGGTATACCTTAACTGGCTGCTTTCTGAGGAACCCTTAGACTTAGAAACTGAGCTTACGCTGGGCTTTCTTGATCATCTTATGTTGGGAACTCCTGCTTCTCCCTTGAGGAAAATCTTGCTGGAAAGTGGTTTGGGAGATGCTATTGTTGGTGGTGGGGTTGAAGATGAGCTTCTTCAGGCTCAGTTTGGTATTGGATTGAAGGGTGTGTCTGAAGAAGACATTCCAAAGGTGGAAGAATTAATCATGAGCACGCTTAAGAAATTAGCTGAGGAAGGATTTGACACAGATGCTGTTGAAGCATCCATGAATACTATTGAGTTTTCACTCAGAGAAAACAACACTGGTTCATTTCCTCGTGGCTTATCGTTGATGCTTCGATCCATTGTAAGAAGTTATACATGTTTTCACCGTCTTCAAAAAATCAAGCCTAAAATTTATATCAAACATTATTCATGCATGTTTATGTTGTAGGGTAAATGGATATATGACAAGGATCCCTTTGAGCCTTTAAAATATGAAAAGCCTTTGACGGACCTGAAAGCTAGAATTGCAAAGGAAGGTTCTAAAGCTGTTTTTTCTCCTTTAATTGAGAAATTCATCTTGAACAATCCTCATCGTGTAACGGTAGAAATGCGGGTAAACAGTTTAGACTGAAAGCTAACTCCCTAAATATGTTTGATTCTGTACATTAGCTTTTTAAAGATGACAATGGGTATTTTTCTGGTTCAGCCGGATCCAGAGAGAGCTTCTCTCGATGAGGCTGCTGAAAGAGAGGCCTTGCAGAAAGTGAAGATCAGTATGACAGAAGAAGATCTTGCAGAGCTTGCGCACGCAACACAGGAACTCAGGTTGAAGCAAGAAACTCCTGATCCACCAGAAGCTTTGATGACTGTGCCAAGCCTCTCTCTTCACGACATTCCCAAAGAGCCTATACGCATTCCCACAGAGGTTAATATGCTTAGTAATTTGTGCTTGAATATCTGAAATGTAACGAATTATGGGTGGAAAACTGTGCTTATATTTTGTGTGGTATCTGTAGGTTGGGGATATCCACGGAGTGAAAGTTTTGCAGCATGACCTCTTCACAAATGATGTCCTTTATGCTGAAGTTGTCTTTAATATGAGATCACTGAAGCAGGAACTACTCCCTTTGGTGCCACTTTTCTGGTAAGATGATGTCTTAGTCATTCCTAAATATTTGAACTGTCAATTTGTTGGGGGGATAAGGTGCATATTCACCCTTACTGTTTGGCCCGTAGAACAAAATATGCTCCTTATGTTAATTTTAGGACATTTAACTTGTAAAATTATTTATTGAAGTTATTTAAGCCCACGTTTAAGTGTGAGAGAAGACGACTTCTTCTCCCGTTTAATAGCACCAGAACAGGCTAACGTCAACTTTTTTACAGGCTCTTTATTTCCTTCTTATTGATGCTAGCAATCTTCTTTTTTTTTGCTCATCCTCATGCTTTATTTCTCTAACTGTCCTCCATCAAATTCTCAATGCCAATCCATCAATTTTCATCAAAGTTATCATTATCTTAAGCTGCAATTTTCATTCCCTTACATACACTTCACATTATTCACTTGACAAAAATTAGAGCACGAAAATAACAAGATATATATAAAAACCAAGAAAAAGGAAAAAAAATTCAATCAATCAATTTCTTGCAACCCATCCAGCACAACAGACCCAACAAACAACCCAGCAGCACCAACCACAAGTGCCCTCGCTACCATAGCTTGCATGGCCACCAGCCCTTCCGAATCACAAGCACAAAATTCACTAATCAAAACACAATAATTAAACAAATTAAAAGGAAGCAAAAATGAGACATGCAATTAAACAAAAAATGCTTAAAAATGAAGCGAAATTACAAAAAATTCAGCTAAACTGACCAAGAGCAATCATCGGCTAGACTAACCAAAAGCCACTTTGGCCTACATATGCTGGCAAAATCCAATTCTCATAGGCAAATTTCTTAACACTTGAAAAGGAGAAAAATGGAGAACTTTTGAAAAAAAAAAAAAAAAAGAAAGGAAAAATAACAGAATGGTACACTAATAAATGATACAAAGTGACATTCATGTGTCAAGTCATCATTAAAAAATAGAAATTCCATACAATACCCTTTGGCTGCTGGGAATTTATGGGAATAACAATTAGGAATGTTATCAGAGTTCACGGTCTTTTGTCAGAGCTTCATGTGTGAGTGAGCCCTTACTTGGAAGAAGATGGTAGAAACAGTACAAAGGAACATTCATGTGTCAAGCCATTTTCTCTCCTCCTTAGTGGCGATTGAATTGGAAGAAGATGACACCATTTTCTTTGTGGCAAGAGCTTGCTCCGGTGTCCCATACTTCCTCAGCTTGCCTCGCTTCCTCGGTTGCTCCATTGGCGCAGTGGAGACAGCGGCCGAGGAAGTCTCGTTCGAGTGAGGATTTGGATTTGGGTTTGGGTTTTCAACCCAAAAAAATGAAAAGCAAAACTGACTAGGCTGGAGAAAGATGGAATTGGGTTTATTTTGGATTTGGATTTGGGTTTTCACTTCGATGGCGCCTCTCATATTAGATGATGGAGAGGTTAGAGAGAGATGATGGAGACGTTGAATATCGACTGAGCGAGATATAAGAGATATGGTGCCAATGAAGAGAATTAAACGAGAGAAGAAGGTGTTTTATCTCCCATTTAAACAGGGGCTTAAATAACTAAATTAAATAATTTACAAGTTAAATGTTCTAAAATTAACATAAGAGGCATATTTGTTCTATGGACCAAATATTAAAGGGGAATATGTACCTTATCCCATTTGTTGAGATGTAAACTTATTGGATAGCCATCATTTACAATTGCAAGGTTTGAGGTTGAGTGGTTCTTTTGACATGGTATTAGAACCTTTATGAACTTCATCTAAGTAGTACAGAGTTAAAATCTTGGATGCTCCCATATTGTTAGTTAATTAAGCACAAGCTGTAGCAGACCTGTGTTTGTCCACCTTCAAATGCAATAAGATTTTATTTTAGAGGGGACATGTTAGGATCTAAAAGATCAGATATGTCAGAATCTAAAAGATTTAACCATATCTTGTATCCTGATCTAAAAGCTGTTAGCTGCAATGGTTTCATATCACCCTATAACAGCCCTAACTTGCCGCCATTGCTAGGTGTTTCACTTAATGGATAAGTGCCAATACCTCTATAAAGTTGCATCTTTTTAACCAATTATCCCTTGTCTTAGGAACCCACCTACCAAAGGTCTGAAAACTCACCCATTGATTCGACTTTCACTTTTTCTCTAATCTTAGACAACTTATTCTAATGCCAAATATATTTGACTGTTTAATTGACTCTTTAATTAAAAGGGTTGCATCTAGGGGTGAGCACAGGAGTTGGAAATTGTTGAATTAGACCGAACCATTTTTAAAATCTCGAAAATTTTTGTCTACCTCAAAGATTGATAAATCCTGACTTGGACCAAATCATGCTCACCCCTAGTTGCATCAAAATGCTTTTGGACATATAACGTTTCTGTTGCTGATTAGAAACATTTTCAAATGTCCTGTTTTAGGACACATTGCGTAATGAGTTAAATTCTTGTTTTATTGTTGGATTGAGTCATTTTATTATTATTATTTTTTGGTTGAAATTCACTATAGTGGATGACAGATTTAGTTGAATTTTCATTCTGGTTCCAGGATACCGTGCCTGGTTCTGTTATTGATGCTATATTGTTGGTTGATATGTAACCAACTTCCCCAATCTTTTCCTCCATTATTGCCACCTCTCCTTGTCATGAATCTGCTTATTTTTTGGTCATTGCTAATGATGCTAAAGTTATGAGTATTGCTGTTTTGTCTTCTAAAACATGCTTTGCATCTCTTGCTCCTGCCTTGTGATCTTGTGGAATAAAAATATCCATCATCATAACACTTCATCTACTGATATATTATAAAATATTTGCACTTCAATAGAACTCATTAAATTATGGGTTGAACACATGGAAGATGGGCCAGGGACTTCACTTGTACAATCAATTAGTTCTAATGCAAGAGGATACACTGGAACATGATTTAAGGCCTCTCATCAATGCTTTGCATCTCTGTTTTCTTAATTTCATCACAGCTGTGATTCTTATGGATAAGCAAATGGACCATACTGAAATGAAAACAACAATTCTAAAAAAGTGCAAATCAAGCCGAACCAATTTGGGTTGGTTCGGTTTGACCTATTTTTAAATTTTTTTAATATAAATTATGAGTTAAAAACTTTAATATAAATAATAAGTTGTTTTAAATAATTTTAATATAAATAATAATTCTGGTTTGGGTCGGTTTAAACTAATTTGATTTTGTTTGATTATAATTTGGTTGGTTTGGTTTGGTTTACTTATGCAACCATCGAAACTGAATCAAACTGAACCAAAATAAAACAAAAAGGAAATCGAACTAAACTTTTAAAAAAACCAAAATGGTTCGGTTAGTGATTCTGCTGCATGTCAAAATGTCTCCTTAAAACTCCATTTCTGCTGTTATTCATCATATTTTTCTTAGTCATTCTGCTGCTTAAATGTGAAAGGATTCATATTCTTGCTTTTCTGCTTTGTGTTAGATTTTGTGGAGAAAGACCATTACTTCATTTGTTCTAAATGTGATTGTTAATGGTCAGGTGCTGCTTTTACATATCTAGTGAATTTAAATATTTATGCTTTCTCATTGTTGTTGACAGTCAATCACTGCTTGAGATGGGTACAAAAGATTTGACTTTTGTGCAACTTAATCAGTTTATTGGGAGGAAAACTGGAGGAATATCAGTTTATCCATTCACATCATCTATTCGGGGTGAGAAGGAACCTTGTAGCCACATCATTGTTCGTGGAAAAGCGATGGCAGGGCGTGCTGAAGACTTATTTAGCCTGGTATTTTGCAGTTGAATTGGTTATCCACCATTATGCATTACTGTTTGATGTACCTGGGACCTGAGATGAACCTAAGATCTTAGTGAATCAGCTTTCAACTACTTGTATGATATATATTATTGCACTCACCAGCAAAATTTGTAATTCAATGGCAACATGGTTCAAGTACTTTGATTCCAGTGATAAACTAGTTTCTGGTATTATGTGATAGGGATATGTATTTGGAGCCATTTAAATGTATCAAACCAGAAAACTATTATCATATTTGAATAACTGGTTTTATCCAAGCATGAGTGCCCCATAGCTAGCTGTCAGCTTCTTTTCATGGGACAGTTCTATGGTTAAGGGAGTTCTGCTAACTTTTGGATAATATAGCTATTCTATGCACTTTAGCATGCTGCGACACTTCCGTGAACAATTATAGTTATGTTGATATTATGTTTCTAGTTACAGTTAAGGAGTTTGAGGGCTGATGCACACTTATTGTAGGTTAATTGTGTACTTCAAGAAGTACAGTTTACAGACCAGCAGCGTTTTAAGCAGTTTGTTTCCCAAAGCAAAGCAAGAGTGGAGGTATTTATTGATTTTGTTTATTTGATGAATTGGAAATATTGTATCTGTTCTATCATGAACATAATCTCAATTTTTGAATTTATCTTCAGAACCGATTAAGAGGCAGTGGTCATGGAATTGCAGCTGCAAGGATGGATGCAAAGTTAAATGTTGCAGGTTGGATTTCTGAACAAATGGGTGGCATCAGGTTGGAATATTTTGGCTTCTTATGATGATTCTCAATTTCACCTGTCCATATCTCAGGATAGTATATTCACTTAGGGTCCATTTTGATAAACGTTCATTTGTTATAATTTGGATTTGACCTTACGCTGGTTTTTTTCTTGGTTTAATTTTTAGCTTGAAACTCAAACTCAAACTCAAATCCATATCCATAATCATATGAAATGCACACATCTCCAAGCGGGACCCTTAGAATAAGTTTCAGTATTTTAGTGCATGAGTTAACTGCAATGAACCATGCAATTTTTTCAAGGTTCTTTTCTGTGCATCTTGTTCTGAATGGATCTAGTAGCTTTCCGCGTAGCCATAACTCATTAACACCTCTTGTTTTATGAGATTTTTTTTTTGACGTTAATGAATTTGCATGTTTGATGTATGTATAGTTACCTGGAATTTCTGCAAAGTTTGGAGAAGAAAATTGATCAAGACTGGCCTGGAGTTTCTGTGTCTCTTGAGGAAATTCGTGCATCCTTGTTATCAAGGAATGGCTGCTTAATAAACTTAACTGCTGATGGAAAAAATCTTGCAAACTCAGAAAAATATGTTAGCAAGTTTCTTGATTTGCTTCCTGGCAACTCCATCGCTGAAACTGCTGCATGGACTGCTCACCTTTCACCTGGGAATGAAGCTATTGTAATACCTACACAGGTGTTTTTTTTTACAAAAAAATTATCGGTCTCCTGTTTCCTTTTTTTGGAAAATAACATCTAAAATTTCATTCCTTTACAGGTTAACTATGTTGGCAAAGCTGCAAATCTTTATGACACTGGTTATCATCTTAACGGGAGTGCTTATGTTATTTCAAAATACATTAGCAATACATGGTTGTGGGATCGTGTGCGTGTCAGTGGTGGGGCATATGGCGGTTTTTGCGACTTTGATACTCACTCAGGTACGTTAAATGTCGTGATTTTTGGTGTAGACTTCCTGTTGCTACTTTTATCTAATTTGTGGAATTTGTTTTTATTTTCCTTTATAGGAGTCTTCTCCTTCTTGTCCTATCGAGACCCCAACTTGTTGAAGACACTTGAAGTATATGATGGAACTGGTGATTTTCTACGCGAGTTAGAAATAGACAATGGCACTCTTACCAAGGCAATTATTGGGACCATTGGAGATGTGGATGCATACCAACTACCAGATGCCAAAGGTTATAGTAGGTATGTTGACATGATGTTTAGTTATATTGCTGAGCTATCAATCTTCTGTCTGATCAAAGATTTCACACACTGTTTTGAGTTTGGCTCACATTTTGCTATATCACTAAAGCTGATGGGAGAATAGAGGCATTCTGAGTTGATAGCAATAGTTCACATATATGCAGCTATTTTCTTTCTGCTTCCAGTCCAATGGCTTAACTACACTTCAATCTTTTTTTATCTTTACTTAGTGTGCTTGAACTCGATGGGAACAAAAGTTGTTTCTTTCTTTCTTTTTATAATGAGACTGATACATGCTATGCAAGCAGTTCTGTTGGAACTGGACCAGAAAAGGAAAACCAGTTTACTGTCCAGTCTGGCTGACTTGTCATACTTTTTCTCTAGTCATACTTGGAGTTAATCTGGTCGACTCTGTCAAATGGGTCAACCAGGCTGAGCAGTGAATTGGTCGTTCAATTGGTCTCTGATGAAAAAGAAGTCCAAATACCAGGATCAAAAGATTCCAGCCTTTGCTCCCTTGCATATAAGATTCTGGCAACACCACCTTATTTGCCAGCTTATGGTGTGTGTGTGTTTTTTTTTTTTTTTTTTTCTGCTTCTGTTATTTGCTTTTAAGTGAAAATTTTTTTATTATGTTGAAGTCGTTTAGGGGAAGCAAAAAGTAGCAGGAATAGACTTTTAACATTCAGACCTTGTTTGAAAGTTTATGTTGGAGGGAAAGGAATGTAGGTCATCTATTTACTCTGATAAGCTTTGAACATCACATTTTCCCCCAACCACAAGTGGAGGCTAAAGAGACTAATGGAACTGATTATTAAACATATACCTTCCAATATGTCAATTATAATTGTTATATTCTCATCCCCCCACCTGCGGCCTACCACAATTAGAAACTTATTTTTTAATGCATGTGGCTAAGTGTTTAACTAATGTATTTTTATTCAATGCCAGTTGATTATATTTTGTTTTAGTTGATCCCCTGACCCAAAACCTTTTTCCCAATAAAGTTAGATGACTAGTCTTGTTTTGAAAATACTGTATACTGTAATGTGTTCTGTTTGTGAATTGGTTGGTTGGAAATACTTGCCTAGAAATTTAAGGGCATCCTGTGGCACCTCATAATCCTTGGGAACCTTGGGTGAGATTTTTCTTGTTCTCGTTAGTAAAAACAATTATGACTGTAGATTGTTATGCTTGTTGCCTTTTCAGTTTGTTGCGTCATTTATTGGGTATCACAGATGAGGAAAGACAAAGGAGAAGAGAAGAGATATTATCGACCTGGTAAAGATTCTTTCACTTTGAGCTTGTAAATTTTCTGAGATGCAACACACTGCCTTTAGTGTCTAGAATTAAGTACACCGTCCATTATATTAAAAAATAAAAATAAAAAACTGGATTTTTTTCCCTTGGGGGAAAAATATTTTAATCTTATGCATTGGCCTATCAATTTGGATGTGATGTATTTTCATGAATGCCCCGCTTGGTTTTAAGCCCACACTGCTAGGCTTGAAAATTTAGATGTTAATTATTACAGGAAGCAGATCAATATGCTTGTTCTGCATAATGCTTAAACCTTCAAAACCATGTCATTATATCTTATGATCAGAATAATGTTTTGCGAAGTGAGGATTTAGATGAATGTGCATCGAAAAGTTATATCAGTTGTCTACCTTACACAGCTGGAATCAAGGATTTTATCTGTGACAATGATCCTGCACATTTAAAGCTTCTAACATCTCCCTGCAGTTTGAAGGACTTCAAGGAATTTGCTGATGTGATTGATGTGGTTAAGAATAAAGGGGTTGTGGTTGCTGTAGCGTCTCCAGAGGATGTTGATGCTGCAAACAAGGAGTGCTCTAACTATTTTCAAGTGAAGAAAGTCGTTTAGAACCTCCAAAGGTTGCATTTTCTATAGGCAATTGTTTTACTGCACTTTTCCTGTATGAAACTGTACCATCAGGGTGCTTAGTAGTTACTTGTATCACTTGCATTGTAGTATAGAAACTCCTAAAATATAAGAATGGTTACCTCAGTTTTTCTTGTCTTTATTTTTCATAAATCAGATAAACCGATTGAGAGATTTCTGCTCTTCATATCGCACAATATTTTGCCATTTAGAAATCCGTTTCGGAACTTCTATCGGTTAAGAATGTTGATCTTCAAAACAACTATCAAGATCCCAAAAGTTCAAAATAAACTTGTTTAAAGATTTGAGACGACTGCAAAGTTAACATTAAACGCAACTTTTCATCCGGGCTTTGTTTGGATTTTTTATTTATTTCTAGTAATCATTCTTATATTATATTACTTTTTGAGCCACTAATATTGAATAGCGTTAGTACATCCAAAAACTGACATGATATGACAATTCCATCTTGGCTTAAACCAAAATCTATATGCTTCACTGGACGGTACATTTCTGATCCGTCGAATATAAAGATGCCAGGTGACATTTTGGTTGTTCGATTGCTTCAGCTACAAGTCCTAATTTGTTAATTTCATTCAGTATTTCTGCAGTCTTTTATGCCGTTCTACTAATAACTAATTTTCTTAGATATGCTTCGATATGCTGTGCTATGCTACATTATTCATCGGCTTCAAATTACCTGCTAAAGTGGCAAACATTAACTATCCACATTTCCAAGGGCATAGGATAATAATTTTTTTAATTTTTTTTTATGAGACCTAGAAGACACTGACGAAGAAGCAATCCATTTGTTCACTGCTTCATTAGTTGCTATATAGCACATACAATACGATTTGTATGTTATGGTGGAACATCCTATAATATATCCCTATCTTGTTTCTGCTTCCATTATGCTTGTTTAGGTAGTATTTGGATTGATGAGAATTGAACTTGATTAGGTTTGAATTATTGGAAATCCATTTGATGCTTATAACATTCTCTTGAAGGATAAGAGTTCTTTGTTGAGCTTATTCTTTTGCTCCCTTAATTCCAAGTTTTAGTTAACCTTTTCGGACCAAGCTGTACGTTGTGATTTATAACTCAAGTTTCACAATTCTATCATACCAACTAGTTAACATGTATAGAATTTTAAGCCATTCCGACATCCCTATATTTGGACGACAGCCTATATGTATAGAAATTTGACATGGATAACCCTATACTGATTGCATTATATCTCAAAATTTAACCATTGGATTGAGTCCAAATGTTGTGGATATAAACTAGACATAGTAATGGTATGCTACCAAACATGAAGCATTGAAGTTGTGTGAGCCTACAACTGAGGAATTTTTCTTTTTCTTTTGTTTTTTTTTACACAGCCATGGATTCAATCCTCGACACAAAACATGCTTTTCAGAAATACATGCCATGGATATCTTTCCCACCTGGTGACATAAAATTCCATGCCCCATGGCTATTGGAAATCATAAACATACAAGCCTAATTTTAGGATTAATTACTATAAATCTCCTATAGTTTATCATGTTTAACTACGTTATTTTTAAGTTATTCTTTATGTTTCAATGTTATATGATTTAGTTTCTCATATTTGTTCCATTGTACTTCTAGGTCCTTATGCAAAACATTTTTATTGCAAATCATGAAAATTTTTTTTATTATGATCCTCCTCTGATTTGTTATATTTAACTAAACCAGTCTTTACTTTTCAACATGACATGATATAATCCCTCTCATTCGATTTGTTAGATCATTAGATCCTAAAATTATTTTCAATTTAATATTTTCTATTAAAATTAGTTAAAAAGTCTATAATACTCTTGATACTATGTTTCTAGCTTCTCAGTGATGAGCACAATAGGTATTTGCATTGTATCCCATTGGTAAAGGATTCGGGGGTGGCCTAGGTACAAGTGGCTTCAACACTCCCTTATTTTACAGTTTCTCGAAAGCTTTGGATAAAAACATCCTCAAATCAGTAAATTGTCTTGTGAGTCATATTGCGTTCACATCTATTGTTTTGTTCCCCTCTACTTATCCTTGGGATGGGTACTTTCTCCTTTTTGAGTATTTCTTCTTCGACTTTGATTCTAGTTCCTCAAGCTGTAGCCCAACTTCCTTGAGATCTTTGAAATTTTGCACCAATATCCATTTGATTTTAGCACTGATTTAGGCAAAGCTTCCCTAACAATCATCCTAAGTTGCTCCCTCTTTATTAGTCGTGCTGTCACTTCAGAGGCCAACTTCTTCCACCTCCTTAAATAGTCACTAAAACTTTCTCCAGTTTTTCATCTCAATGACTTTAGATCTTGAAGAGTGACTTCCAACTTTGAGTTGCATGTGTAATGAGTTTAAAAAGCCTCAATCAACTCCTTCCAATCCTCTCGAATCATTCTAAGCTGATATAATGATTATGAGGGGACATGGATCTTTGTATCGAGAGTTTAGGCATCCTAAAGTTAGTGGGAAGCTTTTCATGCTTACAAGCCAACAACTTCTTAATGTCAGTCCTTTGCTCTAATCTTCTTTCACCTAGTGTCTTTTGAATCTTCTCCAACAATTTGGCAAATCCATCAAACCGAGCATTTTCCTTGTCATTTTCCACTTTCTTGTCCGACACTACTATTTTGCTTCTTGCTTACTTAGCTACTTTTCTCTTATAGTAATCCTTTTTATCATTAATAACCATGAGAGGAGGGGTTTTTATAGTTGCTTTCCCTTTATCAGTCTTGTTGGTAGATGTTTCCCCTTTCTTCATGATCACATTAAGGTGTTTGCTTGCCTTTTTAGTGAGATTTTCCTCCATCATCTAGCTGAATTTGACTTTCATATTTCCCAATAATTTTAGAGGTATTGATGATTCCAAGAGCAGTTTCAGTCTTTGAATCAGGCTAGATGTCTTGTTTTTCCTAGTTAGCCTTCTTCCTATTCTCTTTGGCGAAGGTTTGCGTGGAGTTATGATGACTACAAAACAAAGGTTATTAGGATGATGCATAAATAATAATGCATGTATGCATGGAAATGCACACATTATTCACAAAAGATCCTTTGAACCTTATTACTCTTACACATAAGGTCTAGTAGTTCTCTCTTATGTATGGTCTTATTTGTCTATCAATGTGGGATAGAGAACTCATATGGTCTCTCAGATTAGATAGGAAACTCATCATTGATAACCATGAGAGGAGGGGTTTTTATAGTTGCTTTCCCCTTATTAGTCTTACTAGCAGCTGTTTCCCCTTTCTTCATGATCTCATTGAGGCATCTGCATGCCTCCTCAGTGAGATTTTCCTCTATCATCCTGCTGAATTTAGCTTTCATCTTTTCCATTAATTCCGGTGGTATTGATGACTCCATGAGTAGTTCAATCTTTGAATCATGCTAGATGTCTTGTTTTTCCTAGTTAGCCTTCTTTTTATTCTCTTTCGCGGAGGTTTGGGTGGAGCTATGATGGCTGTAAAACAACGGTTATTAGAATGATGCATGAACAAATAATAATGCATGTATGTATAGAAATGCACACGTTATTAATAAAAAATCCTTTTAACCTTAGTATTCTCATACACAAGGTCTAGTAGCTCTCTCCTATGTGTGGTCTTATTCATTTATCAATGTGGGATAAAGAACTTGTATGTTCCCTCGGACTAGATAGGGAACTCATCATTGATAACTATGACAAGAGGGGTTTTTATAGTTGCTTTCCCCTTATCAGTCTTGCTGGCAGATATTTCCCCTTTCTTCATGATCTCATTAAGGCATTTGTTTGCCTCCTTAGTGAGATTTTCCTCCATCATCCTATTGAATTTATCCTTCATCTTTTTCATTAATTTTAGCAGTATTGATGACTCCATGAGTAGTTTTAGTCTTTGAATCATGCAAGATGTCTTATTTTTTAGCCTGCTTCCTTTTCCCTTCTATTGAGGTTTGGGTGGAGTTATGATGGCTGCAAAACAAAAGTTATTAGGATGATGCATGAACAAATAATAATGCTCGTATGCACAAAAATGCACAAGTTATTCATAAAAGATCTTCAAATCTTATTATTCTCACAAATAAGGTCCAATAGCTCTTTCTTATGTGTGGTCTTATTCATCTATCAATATGGGATAGAGAACTCGTATGGTACTTTAGACTATATAGGGTACAAAGCCCCAAAAGAACATTTTACAATGAGACTAGAAAAAACACAAAAAGGGAACTAATGTTTACATAAAAAAATCTCTTTACATTGATAATAAAAATGTAAAAATAATAAAAAAAAGAATACCTTTTATAATGGAGAGGAACATAAGTGTTTACAAAGAATAAATTATTTATGTGAAGAAATATATTTACATAGCGATGAGTGGGGAACACATTAGTGCTTACATAAAGGGGTTGATATTTACATCAATAGGGAAAGGGAATACATTACATATTTACATGGAGAATATTTAGGCATGTTTTTGGGAACTTTAACCCTCCTTAAGAAAGAATGCATATAAGTGAGCGACCTATTCCCAGGTGCTATTGGCTCTTACATGTGTAATACTTAGAGAGGTTGTTGTAATTGATGGCTCTTATAAGCTCAGGGGATAGTTGTCATACACCCTCCCCATTTGACATACTAGAACGTACTTGGTTATGAGTGATGAACTCCCCACACCATTTCCTAACCCTAATTGGAGTGTAATTCTCAAGTTTAGAAAGTCCATTGGTTTGTCTAAAGGGTAAACCTAATGCATATGGTAAAATGTGGAGACTAAATAAATGTAATGGATAATTAATAATGAGGTTAATATTGTAAAAATTAACTAGAGATTTATCATGAAGTCCATTTTGTTACTTTGCAAAGGAGTCACCATTATGAGCCCCTCAATTTTGCAGCTGTCCTTAAACAAGTGAAATCTTATTTGTGACTCCCAACCTATTACAAACCATAGGGGGATCAAGAGGAT
The DNA here is from genome assembly GCA_949677035.1 of Omphalea diandra. Lineage (NCBI taxonomy): Eukaryota > Viridiplantae > Streptophyta > Magnoliopsida > Malpighiales > Euphorbiaceae > Omphalea > Omphalea diandra. The sequence goes on along the minus strand of CATIWR010021355.1, from coordinate 52,845 downwards.
AAAGATCATGGATTGGTACAACCCCAATTCATGGCACGTGTTTAAGATCATTGGGGATCCTTAAAATGGCTTCACGATGCTTGAAACCTTTATGGAAGGCTAAATGTTCAACAGGGGACCAAAGTGGGATGATACATTGGTATTAGGCCTAAATTTAAATAGAGTCAGTTTGGGATAAAGTTTTAAGCAAGGATGGATTCTGAGCTTAATAGGTCAATTGGAAGGCCTAATTCGTCTTCACCCTTTCAAAGATTGGGTTTGAAAATTGGGTATAGCATAGGGAAATGGTTAGACACTCTCAAACTATTCGAATTTAGGGATCCGACCTTTGGGTTATCTTTAGTTCATAATTACAATTTTAGACATGTGTAATTTATCCATTTTAGACAATGCTATTAGCATTCATCTGACTCTAATCATTCACATTATCAACAAATTACAAGCGTTCACCATAGGGTGGATAACACATATGTGAGTATAATAGAGGGTTTATATGCAATGACAAAAATGTATATGTAATATGCATAAAATAAACAATATAACCTATAAAAGAAACACAAATTAGTCCCCAACCATAATAAAAAAGAGAAAAATAACCCTTAAAGTTATTATGAAATAAGCTACTAAAACTAATGATCATCACCACATCTTAGGAAGATAAAAAATCTTATACTACCATATCCATGTTGCCTTATGCATCTATTCATATCATATCCAAATTAGGGAGCCTAAATTATCATCTATGTCCATTATTCAACACATTAAACACAAGGAAATATGCCAAATCAAATATAAGACATAAACATGAAAGAGGCATGAACAATGTCAATACATGATACATGAAACTTAGTATATGGCATGTGGAGGTTGGTAGGCCTTGGTTAAGAGTTTCAGTTGCAAAAATAGCAATCATGGGACCATTAAGTCCTCTTCCAAAAGTGCTCTAAAGAGTTTGTCAAGTTTGGGGGCCTCACTTAGTGCACATTTAGCCATAAGAAGGGCTATGCTACAAAGGTAAAGATATAACTAGAAGAAAGGCCTAGGTGATCTACTCCCAAGTCATTAACTAAAATATAAGGAAAAAAAAAAAGGATCCTAGGGTAGCAAGCCTTTTCCCATTTAGACATGAAAACACCAAGATAAAGTTGAGAAGGTGTCCAAGCTAGCTAGTTAGTCACCCTCTCCTCATGCTAATGAAAACAAAGGTATATAAAAATTTAGAATCATAAACAGATACTAAAATGAGAGGGAATTGAAGGTTCATGGGGATGACAACTCCTCTCCTTGTCATATTACTAAGAATGTGATGTAAAACTTCAAAGGAAATAAGATGAGGAAAAAAGATGAATAAAACATGAATTGACAGATTTTTAACACAATCAAAACATATGTTTTGGGTTGTTCCTTACCTCTAAGATGGAGAATAGGGGTAACAGGCATGGTAGCATACCCCATTTTATTATAAGAGACTCACAAGACCATTAGAGGACTAAAGAAACTTAAAAATAAAGCAAGAAAAGAAGAGAGAATGAGGTTTTTATAAGTAATAGAAGGTGGCTGCATAAACTAATTGATCGTCTATACAACCTCTTTAAGGGTCTGTACAGACTATAAACAAGTTTGTACAAACCACTAAAACTACAAATTTTATAAAAGGAAAAAGAAAATGGAGAAGAAGAAGGGGGAGGGGGAGTTCAATCCTTGGATACCTTTTTTTATGTTCCATGCCCTTAGAGGCATTATAATGAACAATCCTACAAATGCTTAGGGAACAATACAAAAAGAGTTGTAAAAGCTTATTTTGGTACCTTGAATGCTTAGGGTTGATACTAAGGTTAATATTTTGTGTGAAATGATGCTTTTAAGGTTTGAGATGAGAATTTAATAGAGTTTTGTTAGGTTTTTTCAAGCCTCTCTTATCCCTCAAAGGGGAGAGGTATTTACAAAGGTAAAGAGAATACATCTTAGCTCTATAGATCAGATTACACTCAATCCTTAACCTTCTATAGATGAGATCAAAGAATCTTTTAGAGAATAAGGTTTACAATTTGTTTGTATAACCAAAGGGATGACTGTATAGACTTGCGGTTAGCTATACAACCTTTTAGTGGGTAATGGTTGAAAGTTCTAAAATGTTCTTTTTGCTAGGATTTAAAGGAGGTTTGTATAGATTTGTAGAGGTTTATACAGATTGCAAAAGTTGGTTGTATATCTAATAGCTTGCTTCCCCTAAATGGCTTTTAAAGTTTGGCTTGATAGGAGTTGGGTTTGATTCAAGGCTTCTTCCAAGCTTTGCTTCTTTCTTATGCAATGTATTCCTTATTCTTTGACGATAATTTGAATGGTTTCTTATCATCGAGCTTACATCTTAGGAACCCATAATCTAGTGCTCACACATTTTCTTCCATCTTCTTAAATTCTCTAAAACCTTTCTCATTATTATGTCTCAAAGCCTTTCAGTCTTATAAAATGAACTCTAATTTGGAATTACATGAATAATACTCTTGGAAGACCCTTCCAACTCCTTCTACTCCTCCCTTACTGACCTAGTATGCGTGAAGTACCATGTCTTTAATGATTCCTTTAGAGATAACTCAAATAACTCTAATATGGTATCAAACGATACTTATGATGCTCTCATGGTAAGAGTATAAGATCAAATGTGATTCTTGGGGTCTTATGTCCCTATAAACTTTGAGATCTTGGGCATATGGAAGTTGGCATGAAGCTCTTCTTGCTTGCAAAAAAATAGGTAATAAATGTTTATTCCTTACTCTATCACCTTAGAATCCAAAGTCTTTTAGATCTTCTCTAACTGCTTAGCAAAGCTCTTTAACTTGGTGTCATCTTTGCCATTCTTTACTCTTCTTTAATACTAGTATGGTGGCATCCTTCTCTTTGGTGGCCTTTTGCTTATGGTATGTTCTATTTCAAATAGATCATCGTCTATGACTATTAGGGGTGGATGTGGGGCATTTGTTATATCATTCACTTTATCAACCCTATGAGAAAATGCCTCATTTAATCATTTTTGGAGTTTTTCTAAAATGTAATCTTCCATCATTTGGCTAAAATTTGCCTTTATTTCCATGATGGTTAGTGGTTCCCTCTATAGTTTGGTGCTTTATATTAGGCTTGGTATTTTGCCTTTTCATGCTAATCTCTTTCTTTATCATTTTGATAAAGCCTTAAGTTGCATTATGATGACTACAAAATAGAGTTATTAATATGGTGCATGAAAAAATAATATATTTACATGTATGTATGAAAAAAAAATTCTTTTAACCTAATTTCTCCCACACATGAGGTACAATAGTCTTTCCTATAAGTGGTCCATTCATTTACCATGAGGGGTAGTGAACATGTGTGGTCTTTCAAAGTAGGCAAGGTAAAAGCCCTAAAGAGCACAATACATGTCCTAGTAAGATATGTTTAATCTTGTAAATGGTGGCTAATGGGGTACATACAAACATTTGCAACATGGATTCATATACATAATGAAGAATATGTTATATTTATATATAAATATTAACATTATAGGTTGATAAAATTTCAGCTTTTGTGTTTATCAGGGGCTTTCATCCTTCTTTAGGTAATGCATACATACAAGAAAGATATCCTATTTTATAGTACTATATGAGATTTATGGTAAAAAAGATTCTTATAGTATATGGCTCTTACATACTTGAGGATAGCTGGCATGTAACTTCTTTTGACATACCAAATTTATGTTGCTTGAAGTGATGTTTCTCCTCACAATCTTTTAAGCTCAATTGGAGTTTAGGTCTTAAGTTTGGAGGACCCATAAGTTAGAAATAGGGTTGCTTAATGCATGTGATGTGTGTATTCTACTGAATACATAAAAAATCAATTAATAGGGTCACAAATGTAAAATGAGCTAGAGAGTCTTCTCATGAAGTTAACTCTATCAGTCCATAATAGAATGTAAGCAACTCAATTTCACAACTATGCTCGAATGAGTTGAATCTTATTTATGACACCTGCCTTTTATTAGCCAATGAGAGAGGACATGAAGTCATACTTTAGTGCAATCCATTGCACATAAGAACCATTAACAGATCCTAAGATATGCTTCTCAATTAATTGAGCGTAAATCAAATAATGGGAGGTCATTAACGGACTTATATATGGGACAACATATTGAGGATGTCCCTAAACTAAGAATGGAGTCGCCACTCAATTTTGGTTAGGATAAAATTTTAGATGAGGAAAGGTATTGGCCTAAATAGGTCTTAAGAAGGACCAACCCATCTTCAAACCATTAGAGATTAAGTTTGGGAGTTAGGTATTGATAAAAATTATTTTAGCACATATTTTTAGGTTAGAAATTAGAAGTTTTCTTATTTTTATAGTGTTTTTTATTTTGAAATTAGTTAATTTTTTGCTTTTTTTTTATGCTCGCACAGGAATTTCTCGAAATGAGCTAAACTATGATTTCCAATAATGTTATATGGCTATTGCATTGAACCATAAAATGACACAGAGTTGACCAATTAGTTGAAACAAATTCATACCTAGCAGATTGTGTGTTGGCTGTGGCATGGCCTATGCATTGAGCCATACAAGGCGTCAGATCCAAATTTTAAAATGCAATTTTAGGCTGTCTTTCAAGGGAGCAGTGACCTATTTGGGATAGATATTCTAGAGTGAAAAAAGAGTAAGTTTTGGAGAGAGAAAAATGGATCCAAATCTACACTAAAATTTTTGGAAGATTTTGTGAAGATTTGGAAAAGTTTTCTTTTAAGATTTCATTGATTTTGTTAGCAATATTTTTTTTTTTTGGATTTTCTACTGAATTTAATGGATTCTTTCTTCTTTAATTCTTTTTCTTCTTTTAAGATGAACTAATTCTTCAATTCTAAGGACTAGGGTGAAAGCCTAATACTTTTTTCCATAATGATATGAAGAGATTTTGCTTCAATTATGTTGGGTTTCCTTAATTCAATGTGTTTGAACTTAATTAGCTTGCATGTATGAATGACTATATACATGCAACGCTTGAGACCCTAGATTATGGAATGAAAAAGAAAGTCTAGGGTTAGTCCTAACATTTTAAACTAGATGAATGAGACCATGGAAGTAGGCTTGACTTCTAGAGATTGTTAAGGATTGTTCATGAAGCCTAATGTATTTTTATTAAATTTTGTAACCTTGAAAGTAGGCATAATTTTAGTACTAATAGACTCAATATTGTTTGTGAAAGGATATTGGAAAATTTAGGAAAATCCATCTTCAAACATAACTCATTCATATTTGAAACAAAATTCGTGGTATTATTATGGAATACTATTGTGGTGTACTTGAATTCCCTATAAATCATTTGCATTGTTTCATTAATATAGAAATTTCAATTTTTAGATTATTTTCTTCTTCATTATTCAATTGCTAGATAGTAGAAAAATTGAGTCTTTGTTGGTAATTGTGTGAATCAATCCTCATAGAAACAAACTTTACTTTACATTATATTACTTGAATGCGATTTATGCATATGTAAAGATTGTATATGTAATAAGTTTTTAGCGTCGTTGTTAGGGAATAATTTTTAATAATATCAATTTCACTTAAGATTTCAATTAATCTAGTTTCTAAATTTTGCAATTTTCAATTTTTATGAGTTTAATTGTGTTTGTTTCTTTTAATAGGTGAAGCCCTTGGTGTAAGCGACATTCAAAAAGCATAGAATTATTTGAATTTGATCCTGAAATTGAGCACATATTGCACATTTGAAGGTGATTCCAAAAACAGAAAAAGAATTTACTTAAAGTTACAATGGCCAACGAAAGACGACTAAAAGCCTTGCAAGAGTTTGTTATGCCACAAATTCAAGAGACTTAGTCAAACATTGTTAGACCCATTATTGCATGCAATAATTTTGAAATCTAACCAATAATTATCCAAATGGTGCAACTAAATACCTTTAAGGTTAAAACTAATAAGGATCGAAATGCCCATTTCACTAATTTTCTTGATATTTGTGCAACCTTCAAATTTAATAGGGCAACTGATATTGTAAACTGCTTAAGATAATTCTAATTTTTCTTGAGAGACAAAGTTAAAAGATGGCTGAATTCTATGGCACCTAACTTATTTGCTACACGGGAGGAGCTTTCAAAAGCTTTCTTGGCAAAATATTTCTTATCTGGTAAGAAAACACAATTGAATCAAACTATTGCAAGCTTTGTATAACAACCTAGGCAAACATTATATGAAGCATGAGAGAGATACAAGGAGTTACATAGAAGGTGTCCACAACATGGTTACTAAATTGGTTGATAATCCAGATTGTCTATAATGGGCTAACCATTCGGTGTGTATTACTATTTATGTCGCAACAGAAGGTTCACTCATGGGAAAATCAACTGATGAAGCTGATTCATTATTAGAAGAGATGGCCTCAAACAACTACCAATGGGCAAGTGAAAACGGGATTAATAAGTGAGTTATGGGTATTCATGACATTGATGCTTATACTATGCTTAATGCTAAGGTGGATGGTTTTGCAAAAAAGCCTGAGGGTGTGAGTGTGCATGTTATCAATGCATTACCGATGAATTGTGAATAGTGCAGTGGACACATGGGTACTAAATGCCAAGTGGGGAGCACTTTTGCTTAAAATTCAGCCGAACATATGCAATATGTCTCTAATTTCAATAAGCAGCCCTACAATCTATTTTCCAACACCAATAATCGAAGGTGAAAGAATTATCCCAACTTCTCATAGAGTAATCAAGCTAAGCCTTCTCATCCTTCTGGTTTTCCTCAAAGGCAACAAGGTGTTATTCTTGTAAGCCAACAAACTCAATAAGAGAAAAAAAAAAAAAACAACCATAGAACATGCAAAAGTTTTTATTAAAGATATTTGAGAAGGAGGAGACCAAGCTATACAAGATAGGTAAGCTTGAATGAAGGGTGAACTAAATGGAGCAATACAATTAGAACTTGAAGATGTGAATGGGGTTACTGACAAATAATTTTAGTGCAAGAACGTAAGGTACATCACCTAATAAAAGTGAAATTAACCCAGGAGAGTAATGCAAGGCAATAACTTTGAGAAATGGAATGGAGATACTTAACCCCCAATGCAAGCACAAGTGAGAAAGTGAAAAAAATATCCCTAAAAATGCTTGAAATTCTTAAAATTTCTAAAATTTTAGTCTAAAAAAGTTAAAAACTAACCCGAATTTAAGTCTGAATGAGAAAGACAAGGTGGAAGAAGCTAAAAATGAAGAAGGAAGTAATCCTACCATAATAAAACTTTATGTTCCACCCATTTGTTTTCCTCAATGGTTGGAAAAACACAAGTTAGACAAAGTAAATGAATATAACACATAAACAAAACTACATTACCATGTCTCCCATGCCAAGGTACCTAAACATCCATCTAAGTCATTAACAATATATCTAATCATCACAAATTAGCATGCGAAAAAATATCAAAATATATTAACCATGAGCATCAAAAGAGGTAAACATGTAATGTAAGGCACTTGAAGGATTTTGAATGGCCTAAGTCAAAAACTCATTACAAATGAGATCCTAGGGTTGATGAATCTTTATTCTCATTGTTTATAAGAAGTTAGGCATCTATAGACACTACTAATCATCAAGAATGTTAGGATGTCAATTAAGGTGGGGATTGTATGGCCAAAGCGTCATTCACATGCTTTAAACACAAACGTAAACATAAAAGAAGCTTTTAATATTCTTGGAACTCTAAGCTTCTCATTTGATCACTGCCTGAAAGTGATTAGAACAGAATCATAACCATCATTAAACCAAAAAATGAAAGAATACAAATATTAACATAAAATACAATATGAAAACCACTTCAAAACCTATAAAAAAAAAACTCCATTTTTGAATTCAGTAGGGGTCCTAGACCATTGAGCCTCATCCTATTCTACCATTGGAGTCACAAAGAGCATAAAAAGTTACATTGAAAAGAAGAAATCTGAGAAGAGATAAGAGAGGTTTTTGTAAGATTGGTTATAGGAAAATAAGGTTGTATAATATTAGGGTTGTACAACCTAGTTTTTGGGCTATACAAACTACATTCAAGCCTGTATAGCCCCAAATTTCTATATTTTTTGAAAAATAGAAAGAAAATAAGAAAAAAAAAAAAAGAAGAAAGGGGGAAAGGGGTTTCCTATAATGCTTTTAAGTGTTCTCTTGCCCTCAGAGGCTTACAAGTTCAATATTTTCCTCTAAAATGCTTAAGGAATACACAAAATACAAAGAAAAACCTTGTTCTACCTTAGGAATAAGTTAGGGTTTAGCATTTCTAAAACCTCTCCCCTCTCTTCAAATAGGAAAGGGTATTTATAGGTGATGGATGAGTGCACTAGAGCTTAAAATAGTTTTGGTTGCACCATGGACGTCTTCAATAATAAAGAGGGAGATGGATCTCCTGGAATTAAGGTTTGTACACAGGTTATACAGCCAAGAAAGGGTTCTACATCCATATGTCAAGGTTGTGCAGCCTTAACGTTTAAGAGGGGACTAGTCCTATAAGGTTCAGAGGGTTAGGGTTTAGGGGAGGGTTGTACAACCCTATATGTGGGTTGTACAACCATGCTTTATAGGTTGTACAACCTATTTACTCATGTTCACAGTTTAGGCTGTGGTCATGAGCTTGGCTTAAGGCCTCTGGCTTTAGGCTTCATTTTAGGCATGACTTTAGGCTTCTCCAAGGTCTCTAAAGGCTTTTATCTCTTTGTTTAGCAATTTCCTTTGCATTTTAGGGATGAATTTGGTGATTTTTATCATCGAGCTCTACATTCATAGGTCTAGAATTTGATGCTTATAGATAGTCAAGTTATAAGTTAAAGACAATGAAAGTTATGTTTGCATGCTTGATTGATATTTCATACTTCATTATCCTTAGAAAAGCTTTTACCTCTATTATACTATATGTTATGTTTATAATATATGTTCTATGGATGAGTTTGAGCAACTCTCCATATTTTAAATGTCATAGTAATAATGTAATAAATGTTTATGCTTAAGCATGTGTGTGGGTGAGATGACTAAGAGCAAATAAAAATACAGCTTAGAGCAAACAAGGATAAAACAAAGAGATAAAGAAATAGTAAACCAAAATAAGAAAGATATGGCTAGCAATAAAAGGTGAGGGATTTTATCATGACTTTTAATATCTATTATATATATGTAACATAAATTTATATATACACCAAAGTAGGCCAAATTATATCGATATAAAAGTCATATGCATTTATATGAATGAAATGAAATGTTGTGTTTAAATGTCGTGTGATGTAAGGATATTTTAGGGAAGTGGGAATTCAAGAGTCATAGCTAGCTATCCAAGGATTGAGACCAATATGATATTAGTGATATGTATGCATGTATAATATGACAAGTGAGGAAACTCTTCTAAGATAAGTAAAGAACACTATTGGTGAGGCAACTCCCCCGAGAGCGCACAGTTAGAGAGGAACTCCCTTATATGAGAAATATAAGTAAACCAAGTAGGGATTCCTATAGACTTAACTATCCATATGTGTAATAATATTTTATGTAAATGTCGTATGCAAATGATATGTCATGTAGTTAGAGATGCATTCATGTTATGACATGTGAGCATGCATATGGACATATATAATTCCTTACTAAGTTTCTTATAAGGAACTCACCCTTCTACATACACAGTTCATTTTGTAGGATAGGACTATATGGAGATGTCAACATAGATAGAAGCTAAAAGGTTTAAGTTAAATATTGTGTATATGTTAAGGCACTGAATTATTCCTTATAGTTGCCTAAGTTACTTATATATTAATGTCATTAAGTATTACTTATATGACTAACAAATATGCTTATTATGTATTTATGTTTTTAGTTATCTTTGTAATGTCTTTAAGTATATTATGAACTATTTAGAAAAAGTTTGTATATATGAAAGTTATATGTTAATGATTATGATGTATAATGTAATGAGATCAAAATGATATGAGTTTAAGTATGAACACCTTAATTCTAAGGATTATTTATGGGAGATTATTATATATTATATATATATGACTTATGTCATCAAAGAAAGGAAAAGAAAGAATAAGACAAAGAAAAGAAAGAAATAACATGTTTTAAGAAATGCTTTGAGATTAACTCCCATTATTCCTTAGAATTCAAGATAGTATTAATATAAGTTCAAGATTTTAATATAAGAGTGATGAAATGAAAGACATAATGGGCCTCCCATAAGTTAAATTATGCTTGTTATGAGTTCTGAAGGCCTTAAGCATTTTCATTCCCTAACACTGATACAGTTAAAAAATTAGGTTGCTACACTAAGTAGACGAGACTAAGGAATACTCTAGAGTGAAGATTTTAAGTTAGTTATTGTTTAGCATTATTATTCATATATTTTATAACTTAATTATCCCTTAAATCCATGTACTATAACTTAATTTTGCTTATAAATGGATTTAATGCATGTTATTTGGTGTGTTTAAGGTTTAAAGTGAAGAAAAGCAAGTTTCGAGTAAAAAGGAAGGAGTGCACGATCGTGTATCTTAAGCACATGGTCATATGCTTCAACAAGACTAAAGAACCAGAGGAGAATATAAATGCATAGCCTCAAAGCATGGCTATGTGTCTTAGAGATTTAGTAAGCTATAAAGGCTATCATAGCAGTGCACGTCCTTGCTTTGATACCATATGGTCATGTGCTTCAGTAAACCCTAAAATGTAAAGAGAAATCTTCAAGAAATCTTTTCCTTGAGGGATACTAAAGCTTTCTTATTAGAAAATGCATGATTAAAACATTATTTAAGGAGGGAGATAACCTAAAATTAGGGCATGAGATACTCAACCAATGATTGAATAAGGATAACATGTCTAAAGGATTCATTCAAGGAGGCTAGCGAGAGAAGGTGCAAGCAACCAAAGAAGTTCAAGAAGGAGTCAATGGCTATTCTTAAGATTAAATTGATTATCATTTTTTCTTTTTTCTTCTTTAATATGTATAAAAATTCTTTAGGCTAGATTGTAGAGGGATCTTGTGTGACTTATATTGGATTTTCTTAATCTAAACCTTTTGGTTTCATGTTGAATGATTATTATTAATGATTGACTGGCCATTGATCATAGTTAGTTCCATGAATCAACCATTGAGAATGTTTTTAATGGAATGGATCTTTTAATAATTCCCTTAGTTTGTTATAAGTTGAGAAACCTTAATAGAGCATTACTATCTTTAGAGTCTTATTTAGTTAGACAATTACATGATGTTTGGCTTTTACATTAAGAGATCGCTAGCTTAGCATGCTTTTATATATTGAATATTACTCAAAAGAGATTGATTGATCACCTTAGTAACTTAACAGTAGCAATTGATGAATGAACTAATTGCACAAAGATTACAAATCCTTTAGAAGTTACTAATTGAAGTTCAACTCTTGGCCACCCTTTCTCCATTGGTTGTCTCCAACTTTTACAATTGTTTGATCTTATTTTCTTTTTTGCAATTTTAGTTCTCATATGTTTTGGTTCTTTAGATAATATAAGATACAAGATACTTAGCACTTAAACTCGATCCTTATAGGAATGTGTAAGCATTAGATTTTAAACCTCTGGATGTAAAGCCCAATGATGAAAAATCACTAAATCTATTCCCTAAAATGTGAAGGGAATTACTAAAGAAAGAGATGAAAAGCCTTAGGCCTATCAAGCAATGTTGTACTACCTATAAACTAGGGTTGTACAACTATGAATAAAGTTGTACATGCTACCCTAAAATCCTAGCCTTGGTAACTTCTAGAACTGGTCCCCTCTTTTTAATCTCAAGGCTACATAGCCCTAATAGAGGGATGTACAACCCATCCTTGAATATACAACCCACGTGCAAAACCTAATTCCATGAGGTTCATCTCCCTCTCTGTGATTGGACATTAAATGGTGCAACTGAAACTATTTCTAGCCTTGTACATTCATACATTATTTATAAATAGCCCCTCATTTGAAGAGGGAACTAAGGCTTGAAACTTTTATGTTACTCTGCTAAAATCATCTCTCAAACATCCCTCAAACACATAAACTCTAAACCCTAACTTGCCCCAACTCTTTCTAAGGTAGAACTAGACTAATCTCTTTATTTTGTGCATTCCTTAAGCATTTTAGGGAAAAAATTGAATTTGTAAGCCTTTAAGGGCATAAAAACACACAAATGCATCCAAGAACCCCTTCATTTTTTGCCTTCTTCTTCCCCTTCTTTTTTTTTTTTTTTCTCTTTTCTTTAAAAGCTAAGAAATAAGGGTTGTACAACTTTAACCAGAGGCTATATAGCCTTAACCAGATGATGTACAACCCTCTACCTACTGTACAACCTTATCTAGATTTTGTACAACCCCTAACAACATAAAAGAGGGAGGTTAAGCATCCTAGGATCCCTATTCAGTATAAAAAATAGAACTTGAAGGTGGCACTTAAGTGATTTCACAACTCCTTTACATATAATGTTTAAGGCTCCTTTATTTTTGATTTAGTGTGATGTTTAGGTTCTGTTTGACCTTCTTTTAATAGTGACCAAGAGAGGAATTTATGGTTCTAATGACCTTAAGAATCTCTTTTGTCATTATGTTTGGGTTTAGAACATGTGATCGGTGTTTTAGCCCTTCAATCTCCTTCATTCTTGTGTTGTATTCTAGCCCTACATGGTTAGTACTACATATGGATGCCATGCTCTTTTAGAGCTACATAGGTTGAGGATTCATCAATCCTAGGATCCCTTTTGTGATGGAATTTTCCTTATGCCATTCAATATCCTCTAAGTGCTTTGCATTGCATGTTCATCTTTTTTGGCTTATGATTCATGCATTTTAATTATGTTTTGCATTTTGTTTTGTGATGATGAAATATGTTACCATGGACATTAGATGCATGCTTAAGTACCTTGACTTTGGATGTGTGGTAAGATGGTTGCTAAGGACTTTATTTGCTTTTCCTTTAGTTTCTTTTATTTGCTTTTTATCACTTGATTACTAACTTCTTCTCCTCCATTGGGTGTAGGTATCCTTTCTAGTGCTAGACCATGAATGTGGTCTTGATCATCAATATGAGTGCCTTAAGATTTTGGGGCTACGCTCGAATGAGTGGAAAATTGCTTATGACTCCTTCATTTTATTGATCATTAGGGGATCGAGAGGACGAGGGTCTTTACATTAGTAATGATCCTTTAATATGACACATATTTGGATTAATTGGGGATCCTTTAAGCGTTATGCAAATTTGAAATCTTAAGTCTAAATGGTGGTCATTAGGGGACCAATATGGGACATTACATTGGTACTATCCCTAGGAAATATGGAATCGCCACCCAATTTTGGTCGGGACAATAATCTAGAGAAGGTAAAATTTGAACCTAATCTATGTCAATTAGAATGCTTATTTCACATTCACCCTACCAGAGATCATGTTCGAAAATTAGGTATGACTTGGGGAAGAGATTAGACACCTGTAAGTTGCTTGAATATAAGAATATGGCCTTTGGACATCTTTGGTTCACCTTAATATTTTAGCCAACTTATTGGTTAGTCCAATTAATGCCCCTAAGCATACATCTAAGTGCGATCCACTTAAAGAACTCAAGCCATCAATTGAAAATGGTAAGGGATCATGCATCTTGGTATGGGGTAGGCATGCATTATCATTCACACGTCACATCATCCATGATCATATATAAAGAGGGAGCATGTGACATTGCATAAAGATTAACATGCATATCATCCATTTACACACATAACCATATAATCCATGATGGGGAAATGGTCAAGACCAAATTCATAGTCTAATTCCAAGTAATCATTTACACCCAAAAGAAGAAACAAGTTAGTGATAGGTTAACCAAAAAAAGCAAAGCAAGTAAAGAGAAATTAAAGTAAATAAAGAAAGGCAAATAAGGTCCATGGTGGTCACCATACCATAACTCCATAGTCAAGGTATCCTAACATGTATCTAACTTTATAGGGCAAAACCAAACATTATAGGAGTTTGAATACTCATATCAAATTAAGGAATCAAAATATTGGAAGTACTATTTATATGAATACACATAAACTTTAGCATAAATAGGACTGTCAAGGTCAAAGGAGATTTAAGTTCCTTACTTAATCATTGCCTAAGATGTCAAAAATAGAGGAAAAAAAAACTTTAAGATCAAAGAAACAAGAAAACACAAAAGCATTTTGAGTAGAAATAATAAGGAAAGTCATTTAGAAAACCAACAAAACTCTATTTTAAAGGTGAATAGGGGTCTGAAGTCATTAAACCTCACTTTATTTTACCTTCGGAATCACAAAACATCACAAAAAGTGCCTTGAGAAGAAAGAAATCTGAAAGACCAAAGAAAGAGTTTTGTGCTATGTTGTAGAAAAATAAGGCTGCACAACCTACCAACAAGGTTGTACAACCCTAGTTTCCTAGATTTCCAAAATAAAAAAATAAAAAGAAAAGGGAAGGAAGAGAGGGGAAAAAGGATCCTAGGTATATTCTAGTAATGTCTTTGCCTTCAAAAGCACATAACAAGTTCAACATCCTCAAAAAATGCTTAGGGCAATGCACAAATATAGGAATATAGGCCTAGTTTTACCTTGAAGAGAGTGGGTTGAGGTTAGCGTTTAGGTTTTCTGTGTTTAGGGATGTTTGAGAAAGGATTTTGGCAGAGTTTTGTTAGGGTTTTTAGAAGCTTCCTCTTTCTCTTCAAAATAGGGAGATTTATAGGTGTTAGGTGGATGCATAGTGCCAAAAATAGTGGTTGCACCATGGCTCATCTAATCATAGAGAAGGAGAGTGCTATACTAGAATTAGGGTTTACACATGGGTTGTACAACCAAGCATGGGCTGTACATTCTTGTATCAAGGTTATACAACCCTATGGTTGAAAAAGGGGACCATTTCTAGAAGATTCTCTAGATTAAGGCTTAAGAAAGGCTATATAGCCTTAAATAAGGTTGTATAGACTTATTTTAGCACTGTACAACCTTATTTGATAGCCTGTACAGCCCATCGAGCTTGGCTGGCAACCTCAGGCTAGTTTAGGCTTGGTCTTTAGCTTTTCCAAAGTTTCCTAGGGCATTTCGTTCTTTTATTTAGGCAATTCACTTTTTCATTATAGGGATTTGGTTCAGTGATTTCATCATTGGGCTTTGCATCCTAAGGTCCAAAATCTAATGCTTATAGTTTGGCCCCTACTTTGTGGTGCTTGGAAAACAACATTTGAGAATTGACAATTAAACAAGAGACAACAAACATTAGTTATAAACTTGAACTCCAGATAAAAGGTATGAAAGAATAGAATTTTCTTAATAGCTTCTCAAGCAAGTACTAAACTTCTTAGCAACCCTCTACCAAGTACCAAGGTTAAGTTTCTTCTTCGAACAACCCTCTAACAAGTACTGGAGTTGGTCGCTCTTCAGTAGCTCTCATGCAGGTACTGAACTTCTTAGCAGCTCTCTAGCAAGTACCAAGATTAAGCTTCTCCTTCTAGTAGCCCTTTAGCAAGTACTAGAGTTTATCATTCTTCAGTAGCTTTCAAATAGGTACTAAACTTCTTAGCAACTCTCTAGCAAGTACTAAGGTTAAACTTCTCTTTCCAGTAGCCCTTGAGCAAATACTAAAGTTAAACATTCTTCAGTAGCTCTTAAGCAGGTACTGAACTTCTTGGCAGCTCTTTAGCAAGTACCAAGGTTAAGCTTTTCCTTTCAGTAGCCCTTTAGTAAGTACTGAAGTTGAACGTTCTTTAATAGTTCTTAAGTAAGTATTGAACTTTTTAGCAACTTTCTAGTAAGTACCAAGGTTAAGTTTCTCTTCACAAGTGTTTAAGTATTTTTTACTAGTGATTCTGATTCAAGGATGCCCCTTGGGTGGTCCTCATGTCATTTAGGCCCTTTTGCATTGATAAAACTGAATCCATATTCTTGTAGATCTTTTGGTTGTTCTGGAGTTTGTCTCTATCTGAAGGTAATGGGCCTTGAGCCTAGATGCTGTAGGAAGTGCTTCCTTAGGCTTTGCTATTTCTAAGAGAGAGAGTTTCCTTGAAAATAACTTTTTTTTTTTTTGTCATTGATGGATATCTTGGTGGTCTGACTTGAATAAAAAAACTTAGGGTGTTCTCTAGGAGCTCCAAAATGAACTAGGGTAATTTGGTAAATTGGCTGCTTTAGGATTTTTTAGAAAGCTAAGGGCATTTTAATAACTTGGATGCAATTGGGATTGAGGGAATGCTAAGGGTGTTTTAGTAATTTAAGTGCTCTAGGGCCAGGGCTACATGTACAGTACTTGAAGAGTCATAATCGTGAGTATTGCTGATCACCCTTGTTCTCTGTATTTTGGTCTTACTTCATTGTTTCAATACTCATATCATTCCTTATTAATAGGCATGGGCCGTCAAGTTGGGCTTGTTGCAGGGATTGGACCCTATGGACAGTATGAAGGGCGGGTAACCTCATTTTTCATGGTGGAGTGTAGTAAGCGATAAAGATTCTCCTGTCACTACTAGACATGCTCTCCTGAACACGATCACCATGGATTAGGTATTCTTCCTACATTGACTTCATTATGTTAGTCATGATTATTTATTGTACTATTTGGTCTTATATTTAAAGTGATTTTATGTCCTTATTGTAGTTGTGCCTAGATTAGAGGGGTCATGTAGAGACTTGGTCACTAAAGGTAGCAAAGGTTGTCTCTTACTATCACCGGTTGATGGCGGGGCCTTCCATTTGGGAGTGGTATCTAGGGGAACACATGTTTCATTGAGGTGATGGTTTAGACGAGTGACCTATCCCATAATGTTCGCTTGCAAGTTTATTCTTAGTGAGGGATCTTGAGGGAGTGGAGCTGGCTGTAGCCTTGCATCATGTGTTTTAGGAGTAGTTAATTTCTGCGAGAGTCCTTTATAGGTCCTAGATTATTGGTGCATTCATGGGAGCCTTCCTTTGATTGAGGTAGTTATCCATGTGTATCTCTAATATGCACATGATGAGGGGATTGCCCTGCAGCACAGGGGTCGAGGTACCACTGCCCAGGCATCCTAGAGGCCTTTTACTTTTGGATTTGGCTTGATTGTCTTTCAGGGTCGCAAACAAGCTTGTAGATTTACTCTAAACGGCATAGAGCCTGTAGTGTTAGGTGCTTTAGCCTCCATACTAGACATCCTAGTAAAGTCTTGCATGGCTTCATTGATTGGGTCGATGATGTCACTATGGATCATTCGATCTATCTTTACATTTGAGCCTGTTGAGACCACATATGTAAGTGCCTTTTTTTTTCTTTGGATTTATTATGTCTCGATTACATTACAAACTGCACTTTGAAGAATGTTTTCCTTTTCCCTTTTTACAGATTCCTCACATATAGGCAGAGGCCATGGTCGATTTGATTACCGCCCTAAAAAGGACAATGATGTAGCATACTCACTCTATGTAGGTTAGTGAAACAAAACAATGCATGTATGCATATTTATGGTTCGTGCTTTGTGTGTTTTATATCCTACATATCCTAACCCTCGTACTCTCTATAGGAGATGATCCAGTGCCATAACCGCGAGCTTAAGGAAATGGATCAGTACATACTAGAGGTGAGGATAGAGATGTAGTGTAGCTAGAGATCATAGTTATGAGGAGAAAAATGGCGAGCCCCAAAGATTCTGAGGCAACAACTTTTAGAAATGGAGGCAGTTAAGCTCTTAAGACCCCGCTCCTTAGCTATTTAGGATATTTTTCCTTTTTCCTTCATTCCAGTATAGTACATTTGATATATATTTGCACAACCATATAGGTTATTAGGCAATTTGAAAGGATTTTTTTTGGATGCTTGATTAGGATATTCTATAACAAACTGAGGTGGCATTGCCTCTAATTTTTTTTTAACAAACTTTGATATTTTATATGGCAATGCAAAAATCTAGTTCTTTTCCCCTGATTATATGTCTATGAACAAGTGTTATTGATTCTCTAACATCTGCTTTACAAAATGGATGCCTAAGTTGTCCCTAGCTTAGAAACTATAAGAAGGGCTGCTTAGTCTGTCTCCATAGGGTGAGGGCTATACAACCTATGGGTTTGTCCCTATTATTATAAAAGCCCATTTCATGCTTGATCTCTTCATTTGCTTCCTCTAACTCTCCAAACATGGTAAGAACCTTTCTAAGGTCTTTCCCGCCCCAAGCTTAGTTCGACCTACCATGAGTAGGTCTTTATACTCTCCACTACCTCTCTTCTATTCATCTTGACCTATATTTCTTACAAATAGTTTGTGACTTGTGGGACTCCACTACCCATACCTTCCACTTTAGGGATACAAAAATCTATCTTTTGCTAGAGGAGTTTGGTACTATTCATGATTGTTGTGTCGCAATAGTAGTTGGGTTGCACTGCCTTAGCTTGATTACTTACATATTTGGAAGATGGTAAAACTTTGTGACTTGTAGCACGAAGAGGTATTAAGGTACACATTTGGCAAAGAGAAGATCCCTATGACTCCTTTTATTACTCTTTTCCCCTTTAGGGCCTATGCTAGAGTAGTTCAGGCTTGGATTGCAGCAGTGATTCTGATAGGCGAGTATCTATTGAGGAGGGATGAGGTGAGATTAATCTATAAAATTTACCACTTCTGCAGGAAGCAGAGTCAGGGAGGAGTTCCTTATGTTGATGATTTTGGGGGAGACCATCATGGGACTAGATAAAGTGGCTTTGGATATCAACGATTCTTTCATGGGGAGCCCACTACTGTTTCAAGTATGAATTTTCCTTGTAGCATTTTTCCTCGTGATAAACTTTTGTTTATTTTTATTTTTCTTGTTTTTATTGCCCTAACTTTTGTCTGGATTACCCTTGTGAGTTTTTAATCCATTGAGCTACTCATTTTTACTTAGGTAACACTTTCGGGTTTTCAACTTAACGAGCATCTTTTATTTTCTTCTTTCCTTTTTCTTTTCTTCCTTTTTTCTTCTTCTTCTTTTTTTTTTTTTAATAGATATGGCTGTAAGAGACATTTGGACTATTAGCTACCCCTACAATGGATGTGAGGCTCTACTACCCATATCATCATTCAAATTGCTAATTGTTAAGGTTAACTACTACTGGAGCTGAATAGGCTGAGTGGATGTGTCACATCTTTGTCACCAACATCCGTTGGAGCTATCTATGGTGGAACTTGTCATGTGTCACCCTGAGGACTTATAAGGATTGCATCATCCTTCTTACATTGGCTTCAAGCACATTTTATGACGCAGCTCGAGTGCATTGCCAATTTAGCACTCTCCAGTTTGAGGTGTAACTCCTTCCTTCATTCGTGGAGGGTCCTTTTCTTAGTGCTTCTTAGATAGGATCAAAGATATATGGACCGGTTGTCACATCTATGACTTTTACACTAGTAGAAACCTTAAGTTTGATGACGACATAGATTACTTGGCATGGTTACACGACTTTTATATCTATAGCCATCACACTAGCAAATAGTAGACAATGATCTTTTCCAGAAGAGATTGTTTTATATATAATTCAAAATATGTATGACCAATTCACTTTAATTATGCAAATGTATTTCCATTTGATGTTATGCTTGACATGAATCATTTACATTTTGTATATTTAGACATTAATTAAATGCATAATTTTTGCTTTAATATTGACACACTAGATGATCCAATTATCTTGCTTAATGCCTCTGTCCTATTGATTCCATTGCTCATTCACCTTAGTCTTTTCCCTTGCTACTCAACTACCCTTGTCAATGGTCCCTTAGTGGTTAGTCGCACTTTCTCAACATTTACTATATTTATTTTATAAATTTTTATGCTCTTACTTTTGCCTAAGTCATCCTTTTACGTTTTTGACCTAGCAAGCATTTCTTTTTTTTTTTTCCTTTTTTATTTTATTTTTATTCATAACCTAATTTTTGCCTAATCCACCCTTTTGAGTTTTTGATTTAGCTGGTTTTTTTTCTTTTTCTCATAGTTCACACGAAATACTCCTTAAGCTAGTCAAAATTCACTAGCTTAGTGAATTCATTCCAATCTATATTTGCTAATTTCACCGTGTCGCCTGAATAGATTTAGTTGACCATGTCAGGGCCTTCCTAATTCGGCTTGAATTTCCCTCGAGGATCCTGATTTTATGGTTGGACTACCTACAGTACCAAATCATCAGTCCTTATCATGCTCGGTTTAACCTTCTTATTAAATGCATAAGTCATTCTGGCTTGATACAACTGGATGTGATAGAAAGCCTTCAATCTCTTCTTATCCAATAGAGCCAATTGCTTAAGTATACTCCTCATCCAATGGTACTCAAGATTCCTATACTTAACTAATACCTGTAAGGACTTCACTTTCAGTTTAATCAATAACACTACTTCTATCCTATATACTAAAGAGTACAATGTCATCCTAGTCGATGCTCTTACCATAATCTGATAAACCTATATGGCAAAAGGTAATTTTTCATACTAGTCTTTGTGTGTCTCAATAATTTTTGCTAGAATGTTTTTAACATTCTTATTTGCCTCTTCCGCTGCTTAATTAACTTGTGGTCTATAAGGTGATGACTTGTGGTGGATCATGCCATACCTGCCCAACATAACCTCTACCTGGAAATGGATGTCGTTGTTTGTAACAATGTGGTGCAACATACCATAATAGTAGATTAAGTTCTTCTTAATGAAATGTGCTATTTGTTTTGCCCTTAGTTTATTAAAGGCTTCAGATTATGCCCACTTTTGAGTAGTAATCCACTGCTACCATAATATACTTATGTCCCCTTATAGATGCTAGCATGATTTCCCCAATCACATCGATGCCCCATGCTATAAAAGACTAGGTGAGGATGAATTTTACAACTCTATTTGTGGCAGATGACTGAGGCTACTATGGACTTGACATTCGTGTTCCATAGTAGTCCAATAATATCCCAATCTTAAGATTTTCTTTGCTAACACCTTACCATTCATGTGGGGACCACAACCCCTTGTGTGTACCTCCTCTATGAATTTATGGGCCTTTTCCTTAGTTAGACAATACAAATGAATCGTGTCAGGCATTCTTTTATACATTACCTTATCGTACACCATAAACTGTGAAGAAAGCCTCCAGATCAAGTCTTTGTCCTTCTTCTTAGCCCCTTCTAGGTATTCGCCACCTTTTAACTACCTTTGTATATCGAAATACCAAGGGCGATTTTCCACTGACACTCACATCACTCTTGTACCCATGTGACACGGTATCCTAGACCGGAGTGTGATAAGTGGCTTTATAGGCAGCACTCTAGGCCCTTCCCAAATAGAGAGCATAGTAGCCAAGGCATCAACCATTGCATTTTCTTCTCTCTGTAAATAATGAAATGAGACTTTTTAGAAGTTTTGCATTAATTCTTTCACATATATGGGACTGAACATTCTTCTTTTAACTTCCACTCGTCTATTATCTGCGAAATGACCAATAGTGAATCCTTAAACACATATGCTGCCTTGACCCTTATTTGCTTTAGGAGTTTAAGCCCTAGCACACATGCTTCATACTCGACCATATTGTTAGTTACCTTGTAATCTAACTTTTTGGCTACTAAAAAAAGTTATCCTTTTGGCAAAATCATAACTACCCCTACGTCTACCCCTTTCTTGTTTACTACTCCATCAAAGTAAACTCTTCATCCTAGAGGTTCGATTGATCCTAATCCCTCATTTGGAAACTATAGAGGCTCATATTCTCCTTAGTCAAGGGGTTGTTATGCCAAATACTTTGAAACTGCCCATCCTTTGATCACATTTTTTGGCTACATACCTAATATCAAATTTAGTAAGCATGACCAATCACTTTGCCAATCTTTTTATTAGGGAGGGAGCCTCATAGAGGTATCTTACTGGGTCTAGCGTCAAAATCACCTCCATGAACTATGACTGAAAGTAATGCTTCAGCTTATTTGTTGCCCAGACCAATGCCAAACAAGTCTTTTCTATCTGATTATACTTCTCTTCATAAGGCAACAACTTCTTGCTAAAATAATATACTATGTGTTCATTCTGTACTTCATCTTCTTGAGCTAATATCACACTCACAAAACTATTTTCTGCCATCAGATACAAAGTTAGTAGTTTTTCAGGCCTTGGTGGCTTTAATACCAGTATGTTAGATAATCTTTATTTTTTCTAAGCCCTTTTAACACTATTCATTCCATTCCACTGGTTGATCTTTCCCTAGCAACTTAAAAATGGGTTTACAGATGGAGATCATTCTTGTCATGAACTAGCTGATGTACCACAAATGGCCCAAGAAACCTCATACTTCTTTCTCTGTCTTAGGTGTGAGCATTTCTTAAATTGCTGTCACCTTATCAGGATCTATTTCAATGCCTTTCTCACTCATATGTCCTAACAGCTTACCAGAGGTAGCTCTAAACACATATTTCTTTGAATTTAGCCTCAAATTATACTCATCAACTCTTTTTGAGAACTTCTCTAGAGCCTTAAAGTGGCCTTCCCTTGTTTTCGACTTCACCATCATGTCATCTACGTATACTTCCACCTCTTTATGGATTATGTCATGCAACAAGGTTATCACCATTCACTGGTTTGTTGCTCCCACATTCTTTATCCCAAATGGCATCATTTTATAGTAGCAGATCTCTATGCTATGATGAAAGTTGTTTTTACCTTACTTGTGATGGCCATGAGAATTTGGTTGTACCAAAAAAACCCATCCATAAAGGAATACATAACATATGTCGTGACACTATCTATAAGCACGTAAATGTGCAACAAAGGAAAATTGTCTTTTAGGCATGCTTTTTTAAGATCTCAATAATCAATGCACATCCTCAATCTCCCATACATCCTCGATACTAGCACTATATTGGCTAGCCATTCAGGGTAGTTTACCACCTCTAGGAATTTGGCATTTAGTTGCTTTGCTACCTTTTCCTTAACCAACTGAGCTAGCTTCTGTTTGACTGGTTTCATGTGTGGGTAGGTCAAGATTCTGTGTTTTGCATTCCACTTATCAACCCTTGACATATATTCATATGTCTAAGCAAAAGCCCTCTGCTATTTCCTAAGTAGCTTCTCAAACTTTATTCACTCTTTTAATGTGGCATCATTGGCAATGCATAGGATTTTTGGATTTTTTTTATGTGCCAAGGTTAAATGCAGTGTTATGCACCAAAGTAATGTTAAATATGCTTATGAAATGATGCATGCTATGCACATTACCACAAGGAAACATATCACACAAGTAAGCAAACTCATCATTCATTGCCTTAAACTTAGAAAGAAATATATCATCGTCCTCAAAGAGACTAGAAATAAGAACATCAGTAAACTTTAGAAAGATAACTTCTTCTAAGGGAGCAATAAGAACCTCCTCTTCTAGTGCTTCCTCTTCGTTTTATCCTTTATTGACCAAAATGCTTGTGTCGATGCCCAGTGTAACATTTGTTTTAGTCTCATTCTTTATTTTATCTTCCATCATTGTGACAACCTTGGCAACCCCCTCAAAACTTTGTTTCATTTGATCATTTGCTAGCTCAACCTTTAGGAAATCTGCCTAAAAAGTTTCACTTACTGCCATAGTTGGCTCAGTCTTCATTGTAGGACATTGCATTTCCTCTCGACCTACTTCCTCAATAGAGTTCATAATCATGCTCTCAATATCCTCTAACTTTATCCTAATGTAAGCATCTTTAGTGAACTTATATGGGCCAATATACTCTTATTCTAAGTCTGCGAAGGGCACATTCTGCTTTGTCAAGTCGGATCCTTTCCTTACGTGTTCTTCTATGGTGACCTAAAAATTCTAATCGTATAAATATTGTTTAACCTATTCATCAGTGATCTTTTTCCTTTCCTCCCCCTGCCATGTAGACTAAAGGCCAAACAACACCATAGATTGACTTATTTCTTGATCATTCTCATTCATGTAATCTATTGTCCTTTTTTTTTCTTACCGTTCTCCTCTTTTGATGAGTCCTGATAATTCTGATAACCTAGTTCACCAACATCTAGTTGGAAAAATGCCTTCTCAAGTTCATCATGTCATCGCCCACTAACTTCTCACTCTAAATGGTTCATTGCTCCATTTTTCCAATGACTTCCTCTTCTTTGATAAAGAAGTTTGACAGTGACCCACACAAATCTCTCACTTCTTATTTTGACCCTTCAACATGGTACCCTAATCCTTTCCTTGTACTATAGGTGGGAATCTTTGGAAACTTTGATATGCCAGTAAATTCCTTTCTTAACCCCTATCTTGGAAGGAAGTTCATGTTCTTCATAATCCCAATCACCCTAGAATCAACCCACTTATCGGTGATTACAACAACTTGAAATCCTCAAAGGTGCAGAACAACCATACTCAAAGCTGATGCAATTTCCCCTCCCTCTGTACAAATGGTCACAATCTCTCCTTTGTAGGGAATCTCAACCTTCTAGTGAACAATGGAAGGCACACCACTAAGAGGATGATACCATGGCCTTCCCAATAAAAGTGAAAAGATGATCAGGATATCTAGGACTGTGAATTCCCTCATGGTTTCTATTACACCTGTCTTTACTAAGGTTTGAACACACCTGTAATTGGCCTTCTACTATCATCATAGGCCCTAATGACACTATCAGAAGCCGCCAAGTCCTTTTTGGATAATCCAAACTTATATAGTAACTTTAAAGGGCATATGTTGATCCCATATCCATTATCCACCATCACACATGGAGTATTCCTTCCTTTTACTTTAACTCGAATGAACAAAGCTAAATTGTGATCCCTTTCCTCCAATGGCAAATCTTCATATGAAAAAAGTGATTTTGCCCTTATGAGTCACTAATGTGACAACATCTCTCATAGTAGCTTCACTAGAAATTATCAAACTGGATAGAGCTTTTATCATTGCCTTCTTATGCTCCTAAGAGGTGATAAACCATTCACATACACTAATTTGAGCTAGTACCTTCTTTAATTTCTTTACAATATGATTTTCTTCCTCTTTCTCCTTCGCAATAAGTTCAAGTATCCCTTTTTCAATCCTTGGTTCCTTAGGTGCTTATCTGTTAGGATAGAATTTCCTATTAAAAGTCACATAGTTCACTCACTCACTCTTATTTTCTTCATCACTCTTCTCCCATAATTGAATCATTCTCCTCCTTTGCACTTCCTTTGTCTCCTTAATTAAGCTTTCCCATGGATTGATAGTGCAAATAGTTGAAACTTTAGTCATAACCTACCTAATAGTGGCAACAACATCTTCCTTAAGAATTTTGGAATCTATCATGAAAGTCCTTTGATTTGGGGGAGGGACATTACGATTGTTTAGGAGAGGGTTCCCCCAGATACTAAGCCTTTCAGAGTTGGGTGGGATAATCATCTTATTGTTGATGACATCCTGAATCTCATGCCTCAATCTGTACCAGTCGTCAATGTTGTGGCCTACTTCTTGATGAAAAAGTGCAATAGGCATTGGTGTCATAACCCCCTAGGCAGTGGATTAGGATGTGGTCTTGGTGCTAAAGACTTCAGTGCTATCTTCTTCTATAACCTTTCAAATGCCTTAAATAGAGGCATTGCCAAATCAGTAAGTTATCTCGATGCCCTTATTGCATTAACATCGACCATTTTATTCCTTTATACTTGGGACTAGAACATGGCATTTCTTTTTCCCTTATATTACCTTCTTAACTCAAACTCCAACTCTTCAGCCTATTGTCATGCTTCTTAAAGATCCTCAAAATTTTTAACCAACATTCCTCTTATTTTGGTGTCAAGGCCAAATAGAGCCTCTTTTATAATCATTATGACCTATGCCCTCTCTGTAGGCCTTGTAGTTGCCTTTGAAGCGGTCTTTTTCCATCTTTGGATGTAATCATTGAAGTTTTCACTAGTGTTTTGCTTTAAAGATTCTAAATCCTAAAATGTGACTTCAAGATATGAATGACAATAATAATACCTTTCAAAAGCTTTTATTAGCTTTTTCCAATCTTCCTAATAGTCTTTGGCTAGTTGAAGTACCATGTCTTAACAGATCCTCCAATCATAACTCGAAGAGGTCCAACATGGTATCAGTCAGTACCCTAGATGCCTTCATGACTAGCACATACAAACATAAATAGTTCTTAGCATTTTAGATTCCTATGAACTTGGGCAGCTCAGGCATGCAGAAATTAGCTGGTAGTTTCTCAAGTTTATAAGCAATCAATTCTTCAATATTTGTTCCCTTCTCTAAACATTTAGCACCTAGAGCTTTCTATATTTTCTCTAACTGTTTAACAAAGTCATCAATCATCACAAGCTATGGGGTTTCCATTGGTGCTTTCTCCTTATCAGCTGTATTGGTAGATACATCTCCTTTGTTTAAAACCTCATTAACTCGCTTGTTCACTTCTTCAACAATCCTTTCTTCCATCTTGTGGTTGAAGTTATCCATCATCTTTTCCAAAACATCGAGTGGTATGTTTAGTTCCATGATTAGGCCATCCTTTTGAGTCGGGCTTGGCATCTTTCTTTTCTTAGCAAGTCGGTTGCCTATTCTCTTCCATGAGGGTTTGGATGGAGCTATGATAACTACAAAATAAGGGTTATAAGTATGATACATGAGCAAGTAATTGATACATGTATGCATGATATGCATAAGTCATTTTTCAAAAGATCCTCCCAACTTTATTCCTCTCACACTCAAGGTCTAGTGGCTTTTTCCAGGGTGAAGTCCTATTCTTATACCAATGTGGCTCTTTCAATAAGCTATGATGGCTACAAAACAAAGGTTATTAGTATGATGCATGAGTAAGTAATCAATGCATGTATGAATGATATGCATAAGTCATTTTGCAAAAGATCCTTTAAACTTTATTTCTTCCACACATGAGGTCTAATGGCTCTTCCAAAGGTGGAGTCTCATTCTTATACCATCGTGGGGAAAAGAATTTGTCGGGTTGCCTCAAACCAAGAGGAGTTAAAGCCTCAAAAGAACATACATATAAAGGTACTAAAAGAAGAACTCTTTACATTACTTGAAAAAAATATGTACAAGTAAGGAAAGAAATCCTTTTAAGGAGAGAGGGATGTATGTAGAAGGTATTTACATAACAAGGAAGGGGAATACACAAGTATTTACATATAGAGAATAATTACATTAAGGGGAATAGGACTACATTTATGCTTACATTAAGGATACCATATTCTTTAAGGACTTTGACTCTCATTTGTAAATAAGTGGGGTATCCTATTCCAATGTACTATTGGCTTTTACATGTGCATAATAGTCGAAAGGGTTATTGATGTTGATGGCTACCATAAGCTTGAAGGGCGATTGTTATGATCCCTCATTCTATATACATGAAGGTACTTGGCGCATGAATGATGAATCTTCCTCACAATCTCTTGAGCCCAAATGAAGCTTAAGTATTAAGCTTGAAGAACCACCGTTTTATTTAAGGGCACCTAATGCTCTTAGTGAACTGTGAAGGCTATATGAATGCATTGGACTGCTCAACAACAAGCTTAAAATATTAAAAGTGAACCAAAGATTAAATGCAAAGTCAATTTGGAGTCCACAGTAGAGTTGCCATTATATCGCCTCAGGATTTCGCTACTACGCTCGAATGAGTAGAATCTTGCTTTCATCTACATCCTTTATATCGCATTGATCATTAAGGGATTGAGAGGACAAAGGTCTTTACATTGCTAATGACCCCCCTAAATAAGGCACATGTTTATAACAATGAAGGATCCTTTAGATCTTCTGCAAGTTCAAAGCTTAGGTCCAAATGGTGGTCATCAGAGGACCAAAACAGGATAATACATTAGTGCTATCCCTAGGAAATATGGAGTCGCTACTTGACTTTGGTCGGGATAAGAATCTAGGGAAGGCAACATCTGATCCTAATTTAAGTCAATTAGAGGGCTCATTTTTTCTTCACCTTATCAGAGATTGGGTTTAAAAATTGGGTATGACTTAGGGAAGATGTTTGGCACCCCCAAGCCACATGAATATAAGCATTTGACCTTCGAGCATATTTGGTTCACCTTTAATATTTTAGCTAAGTTATTGATTAGTCTAATTAATTCCCCTAAGCATACATCTAAGCGCAGTCCACTTAAACAACTTAAGCCATCAACTGAAAGGGGTAGGGAATCATGCATCATGATATGGGATAGACATGCATTATCATTCACATGTCACATATCATCCATGACCATATATAAAAAGAGAGTGGGGGCATGTGACATGGCATGAGATTAACATGCATATCATCCATTTACACACATAATCATATAATTGATGATGGGGAAATGGTCAAACCAAATTCATGGTCTAATTCTAAGTAATCACCTACACCTAAAAGAAGAAACAAGTTAGTGATAGATCAACCAAAAAAACCAAACAAGTAAGTAAAGAGGAATTAAAGTAAATAGAGAAATGCAAATAAGGTCTATGGTGGTCATCATACTATAACTCCATAGTCAAGGTATCCTAACATGTATCTAAGTACATAATAACCCTATTTATCTTCACACACTAGAATGTACAACTTGTAACACACATAATAAATGCATAAATCATGAATAAAGGAAATGAGATTGACATACCGAAGTCTAGGCATTTAGAGGACATTGATTAGCCTAAGGCAAAGATTCAACCAAATGAGAACCTTAGGTCATTGAACCCTTCCCCATTTTGCTTATAAAGAGCTAACACATTTAGGGCATAACCAAACATTATAAGAGTTTAAATGCCCATATTAAACTAAAGAATCAAAGCATTTGAAGTACTATTCACATAACTACATATGAACTTTAACACAAAGAGGACTATCAAGGTCAAAGGAGATCTAGGTTCCTCACTTGATCATTACCCTGAGGTGTTGAAAAAAAATAAAAAAAACTTTAAGATCAAAGAAAAAAGAAAACACAAAAGCATTTTAAGCAGAAATAACACGGAAAGTCATTTAAAAAACTAACAAAATTCCATTTTTGAGGTGAATAGGAGTCCTAAGTCATTAGACCTGACCCTGGAGTCATAGAACATCATAAAAAGTATCTTGAAAAGAGTGGAATATGAAAGAACAAAGAAAGAGTTTTGTGTTGTGTTATAAGAATACTAGGTTATACAACCATGAAGAAAGGTTGTAAGCCCAAGAAGAAGGTTGTACAGCCTACCAACAAGGCTATACAACCCTAGTTTCCTAGGTTTCTAAAAATAGAAAAAGAAAAAGAAGGGTAAAGGAAGAAGAGGGGAAGAAGGATCTTGCATATGTCCTAGTGATGTCTTTTCCCTCAGAAGCATATAACAAGTTCAATATCCTCAAAAAATGTTTAGGACAATGTATACATGTAAGAATAATGGCTTAGTTCTACCTTGGAGAGAGTGGGTTGAGGTTAGGGTTTAGGTTTTCTATGTTTAGGGGTGGTTGAGAATAGATTTTGGTAGAGTTTTGTTAGGGTTTCTAAAAGTCTCCTATTTTTCTTCAAAATGGATGGATTTTTAGATGTTGGATGGGTGCAAAGTGTCAGAAATAGTTTTAGTTTCACCATGGATACATCCAATCATAAAGAATGAGTGTCTTGTACTAGAATTAGGGTTTGCATATGGGTTATATAACTAAGCATAGGTTGTACATCCCTGTGTCTAGGTTTTACAACATTAAGGTTGAAAAAGGGGGACCATTCTAGAAGATTCTCTAGATTAGGTGCTAATGAAAGGTTGTATACCCTTTTTTAAGGTTGTACAACCCATCAAGCTTGGCTGGCAGCCCTAGGGCTTGGTCTTTGACTTTTTCAAGGTTTCCTAGGGCCTTTCATCACTTTATTTAGGCAATTGCCTTTTCATTGTGGGGATTTGGTTTAGTGATTTCATCATTGGGCTTTACATCCCAAGGTCAAAAATCTGATACTTACAATCATCCTATATGTTTATGGATGACTTTGGTATGGATGAATCTGGATGAATGGATGATAATTCATGTTTCCTTATTCACTATGAAAGCATGACCTTTACTCCCTTTTTAATGTTTGAATATAGATAAATGGATGACAATGCATGCTTATCCCTACCCCTACCCCTTTGAGTTGATAATTGATTTGCTTAAGTAAATTACATTTAGATGTATGTTTAAGGGCATTAATTAGACTAATCAATAACTCAGTTAAGATATTAAAAGTGAAGTAAAGATGCCCAAAGGCCGAAGCCTAATATTCAGGCGATTTAGGGGTGTTCAATATTTTTCCCAAGCCTACCTAATTTTTGAACTTAATCTCTGATGGGGTGATGAAATTGGCCTTTTAATTAACTTAGATTAGGTTCAAATTTTGTCTTCCCTGGATTCTTATTCCGACCAAAGTCGGATGGTAACTCCACATTTCACCAAGTGACGACACCAATGTACTATCCTGTCTTAGTCCCCGTTCACCATAACTTTAGAAAAATGGGCTTCTATTTTGTGTGAGGTCTCATGGATCCTCCATTGATCCAAATAGAGTACCATAACTAGGGGTTATCACCAAAGTATGACCCCCCGTCCTCTCGATCTCTCGATGATTGATAAAAGGTTGGAGTCATAAGCAAGATTCCACTCATTCTAGTTGTGAGCGCCTTGGTTGCGACTGTGCTCGAACAAGTGAAATCTTACTTGTGACTTAATCTTTTTATCAATCATTGAGGGATCAAGAGGACGAAGGTCTTTATACTAGTAATAACCCCTAAATATGGCATGTGTTGGGATCAACATGGGATCTTTTTAGGCCTTGTGTGACTTTAAAGCCTTGAGTCCAAAATGATAGTCATCAAGAGACCAATCATGGGATAATATGTTAGTATCTTCCTTAGGAGATATGGAGTCGCCACTCGACTTTGGTCAGGACAAGAGTTTAGGGAAGGCAAAATTTGAACCTAATCTAAGTTAATTAGAAGATCCATTTCCCCTTCACTACATCATAGGTTTAGTTTTAGGTTCTGGCTTTGTTTTAGGCTTGGCTTCAGGTTTTTCCAAGGTCTTTCAAGGCTTTATTTCTCTTCCTTTGGCTTTTTCTCCTTACATCATAGGAGATAGGTTCAATGATTTTCATCATCGGGCTTGCATCTTGAGATCCAAATTCTGATGCGTACACAAGCCTAGCTACAAAATTTAAGGCGCTCACAAAATGATATTAGTATTCAAAGTAAACTTTATTACTTATAACCTATGCACTTGTAGTTTAAGGGTTTCTTATATTTAGCACACACCCATTATTAAGTTTTTGACACCATTGTTAAGGATCAATGACTTTAATAGTAAGTTATTAGTTTTGTATTAATGTAGAGCTTTATTTTCTATTTTTAACCTTATTTTGTATTTCTTTATTTTTAATGCATGACTATAACTTAGAATCAGGAAAATGAAGAAGACTTGCTTCTTCTCGATCTTGAAATTGAGTGCACTTTAAATCCAAGAAGGTGAGAACATCAACAAAACCAAGAGATGGCAAATCAAGGAAACCAACCTTTGATAGGATTTGTCGTACCACATTTTAAAGTATTGTAACTAGCCATCACTTAACCAAACATTAATGCACACACTTTTGAATCAAACCGATGTTTATTCAAATACTTACACTCTTCAATTCCATGGCCTATCTCACGAAGATCCTAATGCTCATATAACAAACTTTTAAGAGATTTGTGACACCTTCAGGCAAAATGAAATGTCTACAGATGTGATAAGACTGTGCCTTTTTGCATTCACTCTTAAGGATAAGGCTAAAGCATGGATAAATCCATTAAAGCCTGAAAGCATCACTACTTAAGACCAACTTTTTCAAGTTTTCCTTGGAAAATATTTTCCTTTATCAAAGATGACAAGACTTAGAAATAAGATGACTATATTTAGCCAACAAGATAAAGAGGCGTTGAATGAGGCAGGGGAAAGATTCAAAGATCTTTTAAGGAGATTCTTGAATCATCAAATTCCAAAATGGTCAATTGTGCATATATTGTATTATGGACTATTTAGGCAAATTAAAATCACCACAGTTACAACAATTAGAGGTTCTTGTTTGGATAAAATAATATATACGACTTATGATTTGATTGAAACGAAGATAAACAACAACTATTAAGCTCATGACAAAAGAATGCCAAACAAAGTAGCGGAGATTCAAAACATGGATGCATTGCAAGCCTTACAAACTCAGGTATCATCTTTATCTAAAAAAATTGAGTTCTTTTAAAGGTAATGTGGTGTCTTCCCTTTTGTTGCAATTTATATATGAATTTTATAGGGAAAATGGACATAAAAGTATTGATTGTCAAACAAAGAACTCATTTGCTCAAGAGCAAGTGAATTTTATGGGAAATTATAATTGTCAACCTAATAACCCATATTCCAATACATACAAGTCGAGTTGGTGAAAATCACCTAAATTTCTTTTAGTCAAACAATAATGCCATAAATTCCAAAACTCAAGGACCACCACTTGGTTTCTAACCCCCACCACTGAACTCCCAACCTCAAGATCAAGAAAAGAAATTAAACCTAAATAACCTCATAGAAAATTTTATCTTCAAAACTGATGCTAGACTTGACTATTAAGATGAGATGATTATGAATTTTAATGCCAAAATAGACCTAGTCACCAAAAATCACTCATCTTCCATTCATAATCTTGAGAACCAAATGGGGAAAATAGCTAATGCCCTTAGTTCAAGATCCCAAAACACTCTACCTAATAATTTTAAAACCAACCCTAAGGTCTAAGTAAAAGCCATAACTTTAGGGAGTGGTAAGAAGCTTGAATCTAAGGTAGAGGATGAGACAAAGAAAGAAAGCTAGATGAAAAAAGAGGAAGAGCCCATTAAGAAGGATGTGCCTAAGGAAAAGGTAAAGCCATATGTACCTCCTATTCTTTTCCTTTCATGACTTAAGCAAAACACAATGGACATGCAATTTGCCAAGTTTCTAGACAAGCTTAAAAAGTTCCAATCAATATACCATTTATGAAGGTGTTTTCCAAATGCCAAAGTATGCAAAATTCATGAAGGATATGCTTTCAAAAAAGAGAAAATTAGTGAGTGTGAAAGAGTTACCTTAATTGAGGAGTGCAGTGCAATCCTCCTTAAAAATTACCTCTAAAAATAAGAGATATAGGGAGTTTTACTTTACCTCGTGAAATTGGTCTTGTTTCATTTGATAAAGCTCTTTGTGATCCATGCTAGAGTATCAATCTAATGCCTTTGTCTTTTTTTTTTTTTTTTTTTGAAAAACTAGGTATTTGCGAGATGAAACCTATAAAGATGTCTTTATAATTAATGAACTATTTGATCATTTATTTAAATGGATAGTGGAAGATGTGCTCATCAAGATTAATAAGTTCATAATCCTAGTGGATTTATGGTGCTTGATATGGAAGAAGAAAAGGAGATCTTGTTACTTTTAGGATGACCATTCATTGAAACTGGAGGGACTGTTAATGTTAGAGAAAGAACACTTACACTGTAGGTAAGAGATAAAGAAGTGTTGTTCAACATGTATAAGGCCATCAAGAAGCTTATAAAGGTTGAAAGGTGGTTAAGGATGGATGTTATTGAAAAATGGGTCAAAGAAGTTTTTCAAGAAAGGGAGAGGCCCCCAATCTTGAAAAAGTGGCCACGGTAAGAGTGGAAAATTAGGAAGTGGAAAACATTGTAGAGTTAAGTACTCTAATTTTTGAGGTATGTGATACTCCTTGTTCTTCATCTCTTATTGAACCTTTACATTATAAGAAGTATCTTGAGATAACCCTTCCTTCAATTCTTAAACCTCCCTAACTTGAGCTTAAACTCTTACCCCCCTCATCTTAGGTATGCATTCTTAGGGAAGGATAACACACTCCCAATTATCACTTTTAATTAAGTCACATAAGCATAAAAGGAAAAATTATTAAGGGTATTAAGAAATAGGATTAGCGCCTTGGGTTGGACCATAGTAGATATTTGAGGGATTAGTCTTACACTTTACATACATAAAATCTTAATGGAGGACAATCACAAACCTACTGTAAAACGCTAAAGAAGGCTTAACCCTAACATGAAAGAGGTAGTAAGAAGGAGGTGGTAAAGTTATTAGATGCGAGAATCATCTACTCCATTTCAAATAACTCATGGGTTAGTCTGGTTCAAGTAGTTCCTAACAAATAGGGAATGATGGTCATAACCAATGAAAATAATGAATTTATCCTTACTAGGATGGTGATAGGGTGCATAATGTGCATTAATTATAAGAAGTTGAATGCGATAACCCATAAGGATCATTTCCTTTTACCTTTTATTGAACAAATATTGGAAAGACTTATAGGGCATATGTATTATTATTTCCTACATGGATACTCAAGCTATTGTTAAATTCGAATAACACTAAAAGATCAAGAGAAGATAACTTTCATATGTCCTTATGGTACCTTTTCTTATCATTGGATGCCATTTGGACTTTGAAATACACTGGCCACTTTTTAAAGATGCATGATGGGTATATTCTTCGACATGGTAGAGAAAATAATTGAAATATTCATGGATGACTTCTCTGTCTTTGGTAATTCATTTGATTATTATTTGACTAAGGTTGATAGGATGCTCTAAAGATGGGAGGAGACCAACCTTGTACTTAATTGGGAGAAGTGCCATTTCATAATACATAAAGGTATAATGCTTGGACATAAGATCTCATCCAATGGCATTGAAGTAGATCGGGCCAAGTTAAAGTGATAGAAAAATTGCCTCCTCTAACACCAATCAAAGGCATAAGGAGTTTTTTTAGGACATGTGAGATTCTGTAAATGCTTAATCAAATGTTTTTCCAAAATTTCAAAACCTTTTATGATCTTTTAGCTAAAGATGTGCCTTTTGATTTTACTATGATTGTTTGGATGCTTTTCACAAGTTGAAAAAGGAATTCACCTTTGTGCCCATCATGAAAAATCTAGATTGTTCATTGACTTTCGAGTTAATGTGTGATGCAAGCAATTTTACCATAGGAGCAGTTTTAGGGCAAAGAAAATATAAGAAGCTTCATGTCATTTATTATGCAAGTTGAACTCTTAATGATGTCAATTATGCCAACAAGAAAAAAGAAGTCTTAGCTATAGTCTTTGCATTTGATAAATTTAGATCATATTTGCTTGGTTCTAAATAATTGTTTATAATAACCATGCAGCCATTTGATATTGTTTGCCAAGAAGGATGCAAAGCTAAGGCTTATACGACAGATTCTATTATACCAAGAGTTTGATTTGGAGATTAAAGACAAAAAGGGTTTGGAAAACTCAATTGTCGATCATCTCTCTTGTTTAGAGCATATTCAAGAGGAAGAGGTAAGTATTCCAACCAATGAGACTTTTCTGAATGAGCAACTCTTCCTTCTTAAGGCTTTTTAAACTCCTTAGTATGCTAATTTTGTTAATTACTTAATAAGCAACATTATTCCTCATGATTTTAATTCATATCAAAAGAAAAAAGTTTTTGCATGATGTTAAATTCTATTTTTGGGAAAAGCCCTACTTATTTAAGGAATGTCATGATGGAATCATAAGGTGATGTATGCTAGAAGAGGAGATGAGTGATATCCTACTTTATTGTTATGTAAGAGAATGTGAAGGACATTTTTATCCATCCAAAATAACAAATGTGGAGGACATTTTAGTCCATCCAAAATAATAACTAAGTTATTGCAAAGTGGATTCTTTTAGCCCTTATTATTTGTTAATTTCTTTGATTTTGTAAAGTCTTATGATTGGTGTTAAAGAGTGGGTAATATCTTCAAAAGGAATTGATGCCTTTGAATTCAATGATTGAGACAAAGCTTTTTGACTCTTGGGATGTTGACTTTATGAGACCCTAAATCTCATAGGAATTAATACATTTTGGTGGTAGCTAATTACATCTCTAAATGGGTAGAAACCATAGTAACTCTAACCAATGATGCTAAGATAGTGCTCTGATTCCTAAAGAGACGTGTCTTCACAACCTTTGGAGGCCCAGTGCAATCATTAGTGATGGTGGATCACATTTTTATAATCAATAATTTGAAGCTTGTTGAGGAAATATAGGGCCAACCACAAGATAGCCATACTTACCATCCTCAAATGAGTGGCTAAGTAGAGGTATCCAATAGGGTGATCAAGTAAATCTTAGAAAAGATTATCAATTCCTTAAGAAAGGTTTAGTCTTTGAAATTCTCGATGCACTTTAGGCTTATCACACCACCTACAAAACTCTAATTGGTACCACCCCTTACTATTTAGTGTTTGGGAAGGCTTGTCACTTGTCAATATAATTGGATCATAGAGCCTATTGGACAATCAAAGCTTGGAACCTTGATATGCATCTTGCGATTGAAAAGAAAAGGCTTTAACTCAATGAACTTGAGTCCCTTCGTCTGCAAGTCTATAAGAACAACTATATTTATAAAAAAGAAGACTACATATTGGCATGATCATCACATCACACCAAAAGACCTCAGGGAAGGCTAACAAGTTCTCTTATTCAATAAAAGGTTGTGAATTTCCTAGGTACACTTAAGTCAAGATCGTCAGGACCATTCAAAGTAGTGAAAATTTTCCCTCGTGGTGCTATTGAGACTACTAATTCAAAAGGAGAGACTTTCAAGGTTAATAGGCTCCATTTGAAGGCATATTATGAAGGAGATTTAATGCTAAAAAGGAGACTCTCTATCTCCTAAATGCCTCTTTTTAGAAGCTAAGAACAAGGGTTAATCGAAAGACCTTAAACTAACATTTATTAGGGCAATTCCTCATGGCTCTATCTTTATGTTTATTTGTGTGTTTTATTTTTCATGATAATTTTTCTTTTTCTTATGTTCTCTTTTATTTTTATAAGTTCACGTTCAAGGAGCTTGATATTTAAAGCAATAAATAAGTTTAGGGGAATCTTTTTCAACTCTTATTTTTGCTTGTCTTATTGATCCTTATGCTTATGTGTTGCATTCTTTATGTTTTGTTTTAATTTAGTATGTTTTCTTGTGTTTTTTAGTTAATTTTATATTAATAAGATGTTATGATAAGTATTTGATCGTGACAAGTAGGCCTTATGGCTATTTGGATGATCAATTCTAATGGAACAAAGCATTTACAAAGTGTACAACTTGATTGCATGGCCATACATTAAACAAAATTGAATTAGGTAATGGAAAGAAGAAATGCGTAACATCCACACATGGTCATACCTTAAACCACATGGCCATGTGTCCTCCAACATTCATTTTCTATTATTAAACCAAAATGCATGATCACATGACACAATTGTATGCCTTTGCTTACTAAAAATGCCAAACTTTACCCATAATGTGTGACCTTAATGCATGGTTGTGCACTCTTAAAATCTTCTATTTAAATCCTCATGCCCTTCATGTTCTTCTCACTTTTTCTATACAAACCTTAAATACAATTATTTACCTTTCCCTTTCTTTCATCAAATTAGTCTTTCCCCCATCAAAACTCTTCTAAAACACCTCCCTCAACTCTCAAATTTGACTCTAATCATGTGTAAGCGGCTCAAATCCATAACAAAGTGAAGGCCTGATTCTTCAAGCATTGATCCTCCTCCTTTTAGTGTTATCCCTATTATTGGCAAAGATGAGCATAGGACAAGCTATGAAATCCTTTCTAAATGCCCCTTTTTCCCCCTAACTAAGTTCAATGAAATCATTAGGATTCTTTAATGCACAAGATTTATTGACCTTCATACATTCTCATATAGAGAGTTAACCTTAGAGTTTTTGGCTAGTTTGTATGGGGAAACTAAGCGAATAAATAGGTTTTACCCTTTAGCACCATTACATTTCAATTATTCAACAAGCTTTATACTCTCCCATTGAATGAGGTTTTTTGAGCTTTTTAGCTCAATAATGAAGGGTATATAGATTTCTTAGAGGATTCTGATAACCAAGCGGTTATGCTTCTTTAGGAAGGAAATCTCATTATAAGGCGAGAGTGAGTAAGGTATTGAAAATTAGAGAACCTTTCTTGCATTACATGCACTTGCTTTCTTATACCATTATGGGTAGGGGTGAGAGTAATCTGGTAGTCAATCACATTAAACTTTTGTATCTTTAGTGTATGAAATTTGATCATTTAATAAACACCACGTGGTGGATTGTGCACCAAATAGGTGTGATATCCAAAAAAGATTTGGGGGTATTTTTATAGGCAATTTCATAACCATCCTAGCTCATTTTTTATGAATACAATCCCTTTTATAATGCTCGTCTTACCAAGGCTAAAGGCTCTTATTACTTGTCATATGAAAACATGAATCAAATTGGCATTATAAATGATGGTGATAAATATGTGTAGATCTAAGATTTCCAAGAAAAGGGTCATAACGAGAAGGGTGAGAAGTAATGTAATACTTATATGGGAGAGGCTTCCACCTATCTTCCACCTCTACCACCATCTATGAGACAATTGAAAGATATTTTAGTATGGATGGAATCTCGTTTGGAGCACATGGATAACTGCCAAGCTATTTTCAAAGAAGATGTGTGTGCATGACTTCCGACATTGATACCCGGATGATGGACATGGATGGGCGTCTACAAGCATACTTCAAGCATGATGACTTTCCTCTACCTCCACCTTCAATAGATTAATCATCCTTTCTTACATTTTACATCTTTTGTGTGATTGTAATTTTTATTTTTATGTTTTGAATTGCTTTAACTTTTATTACATTGGGATTGATTGTACTTAACTTACTTTGAACTTATGTGTTGTCCTTGTGTTTGACATTGCAGATAGGGCTTTTTGCTCTCATGTTGTGCTTAATGCCATCATTGTCATTATGGCCCTTATATTTGATTCTATTCTTTTATGGCATTTTCATCTTATTCTTGAAGCTTTTAATGGATGGCTTGTTGCATTTTATTTGGTTAGCAATTCACTCAAGTGTTTGTGTGTTGTTTTGTTCGCAAGTTCTTCATGTTCTTCTCCACATCTTTGAAAGGGAAGTCCTTTTACTTTGTTCTTTCTTTTATGCTTCTAATCATTGAGGATAATGATATCTAAGTTTGGGAGGATTTCACTTGAGTGAATTGTTAACTAATGATTGTGCTTATAAGTGATATCAATTTGCTTCCATTCCATGTCCTTAAGTTATTTCTTCTTTAGCTTAATGTTAAAATTTAGCAATTTTGTTAGTTAGTTTAGGTTTTGGGGACTTTAAGGTGAACAATCAATGAAGAAAAATTTATAATCATTGTTAAGATTTAATTAGGTTAATTTCCCTTGTAATAATAATTTGAGCTTAATGGTTATGCTTTTATTCAAAAATTGGTTAGACATAATAGAACAAATTATGCACACTTGGCAAAATAGGAATTTCTCTAGGAGATGTTTCAATCATACCACTTTAGGCTAGAGGAAAACTTTGCATATGCTAGAATAAGCTAAAACATCTTTTGAGGTGAAATTCTAGAATTTGGTAAATTTAAGAAAATGATTAAGGCATTCTTTAGTATTGCCTTGTTATTCCCCCTTCATACTTTTCTATGTATTAACCTTTGTTACCCCCTTTGAGCTATAATGACTACTCACTTATGAGTATAATGAGATTTTTCTTTCTTTAACCCATAAGTCTCATTATAACCATATAGCCTAAATGAGTTTTTAGCTCTCTTATCAAGAGAATAGAGTTAAGGTATGGTTATAAGATGATGTGATGTGCCTAGACTATTCTTGTGCATATATGAATTAACAATTAGAGACTACATATTGGAATTTTTTGCATCTTGAACAATAATACAAGTTTAGGGGGTGACAAAATAACAACGTGATATGTTGCTCATTCATGAAGATATTATCATTCAAATTCATTCTAAAAAAATAAAGAAGAAGTATAAAAAAGAAAAATGAAATTAAAAATGATGAAAATGAGAAAGAATGAGCAAAAGAAGTCTAAAGAAGAAAAGCAAGCCACCAAGGGAATGAGAAAATGAGGGTGTTATGGATGTCCTACAAGGAATAAATATGATGCAATGCACATGTAGTGGTCTATCACTCTTCACATTATTGGTATAGCCAATATTCTAGCAAAATTTCTCTTATTTTCGACTTGACCACCCTTTGGTAGCTTAAACCCTGAAACTTACATTACAAGTTGTTAAAGACTTCATGATCCTTAAGATTGTTAGGGTTTACATTAAGGGAGAAAGGTAGATTAGCCTTGCCTATGGTCATGTGTAATTCTTAGAATAGAGGTATAATCTTACTTGATGTGTATGTAAAAAGGCCAAAATAGTCAATAAATTATGATGCCAAGTCACGCATACACACACATTCTATTCTATTTGATTAATTAAGAGACAAGGCATGGCTAATTTAGAACTTGTTATTATCATGAGCGCAATTGCTTAATTCATGAAAATCATGCTTATAGTTGAGATAAATCTTCTCATTAAAACCTTGATACTCAATTCTAACCATGGAAATTGATGAATTTTGCATTAATGATAAAGGTGATTGCTTGAGGACAAGCAATAGTTAAACTTTGGGGGAATTTGTTTAACATTATAATTCATATATTTTATAACTTAATTATCCCCTAAATCTAAGCATTATAACTTAATTTTGCATATAAATGGATCTAATGCATGTTATTTAGTGTGTTGTAGGTTTAAAGTGAGGAAAAGTAAGTTTTAAGTAAAAAAGGAGTGCATGGTTATATTTCTTAAGCATATGGTTGTGCACCTCAATAACACTAAAGAACTAAAAAGGAATAAAAACGCACGTCCTTGAAGCATGGTCTTGCATCTTAGAGAGTTAATAAACAGTAGAGGTTATTGCAGTAATACACGGTTGTGCTTTGATATCACACATTTGTGCGCTTTAGTAAACCCTAAAATACAAAGAGAAATCTCAAGAAATCTTTTCCTTTGGGGATACCAAAGCTTTGTTATTACGAAGTCATGATTAAAGCATTATTTAAGGAGGGAAATAACCCAAAATAAGGCATAAGATACTCAACCAATGATTAAACAAAGATAACAAGTCTAAAGGGTTCATTCAAGGAGGCTAGAGAGAAAAGGTACAAACAATCAAAGAAGTTTAAGAAGGAGTCAATGGTTGTTCTTGGGATTAAATTGATTTTTATCTTTTCTTTTTTCTTTTCATTATGAACTAAAATTCTTAAAGCTAGAGTTGTAAATGGATCTTCTGTGACTTATATTTGATTTTCTTAATTTATATCTGTTGGTTTCAATCCTTCTATGTGTTAGTGATTGTTGAATGTTTATTATTAATAATTGACTGACCATTGATCATAGTTAGTTCCATGAATCGACTACCGAGAAATATTTTTCATGGAATGAAACCTTCAAAAATTCCCTTGTTTTGTTATGAGTTGAGAAACCATAATAGAGCATTGTTATCTTTAGAGACTTATTTAGTGACAAATTGGATGATGTTTGGCTTTTGTGCTGAGAGACTGCTAACTTAACTTGCTTTTTTATGTTGATTAATACTTGGGAGAGATTGATTAATCATCTTAGTGACTTGATAGTAGCATATGATGAATGAACTAATTATATGAAGATTAAGAATCCTTTAGAAGTTACCAAGTGAAGTTGAACCCCTAGCCACTCTTTCTCCATTGATTGTCTCCAACTTTTACAATTATTTGATCTTTTTTTTTTTTTACAATTTCATTGTTCATCTATTTTGGTTCTCTAGATAATAAAAGAGACAAAATACTTAGTACTTAAAACTCGATCCTGGTGGGACAAATATTCATATTCAAAGTGCGCTTTATTACTTATGACCTATACATTTGCAGTTGAAGGTTTTTTTTTTTTTATATATATTTAGCACACACTAATAATTAGCTATACATCTAAGAGGTTGGTTATGTAGCCAATTATTTAGCTGTGTAGATAATGTGGTAGGCTTGTCTATTGTTTTAGAAGATTTTGCCACTTTTAGACATTATGAGATTATTGAGTACGCATGTTAATTGGTTATACAACTAGCTAGATGGTTGTGTAATCATCCCATATATGTCTAAAAATGGCAGATTTTGGCTTAAGTATTTGTGTAGTGGGTTTGGCATAAAGGTTTACCAAGCTTTGCCCTTTTATTTCTTTCATCTTTTTCATGATGAAATGAATATGATTTTTATCATCGGGCTTGCATCCCAACAATACTAAAATCCAATGCTTATAGTATGCATCTATCTTAAATTGTATGATAATTCTTATCAATATTCCTTTTGTACATTTCATATTCATTACATAATGCTTATTTATTTTATCATTATGAGGGCTAATTAGGAATAACTCAAAAAATCTAGCATAAACCAAACTAAAACAAGCATGGTAGTCGAACCAATATCTAAGCATCCTAAAATTTTGAACATCTTTCTAAGGTTGTACCCAACTTCTAATTTTGATCTCTAAAGAGGTGATAAAATGTCTGATATTTTTTTATAATGGAACCACAACCTTGTTCATATCAGTCCTAACTACATTCTCTCCACTTAGAGTTATATTAATGTATGATTTTGAATCTTTCTATTCTCTTGGTGATCAATGAGAATGATGTTGTTCAGGCACTTGATGCCTAAAAATAGTGATGTAGCCACATGTGCCTCAACTTCTATTACTCGAGTGATTTTCTTCCTCTACCCATAATTATTTAATTAAAAAAATATAATTTACATAATCACACACACACACACACACACATATATATCACACACACACACATATATATAATATTTATAAATATACTTTACATAATATACTAAATTATGACTACATAATGCACAAATTATCAATTATTTTTACAATTAAATTCAACTTTTGTTGAAATTATTATATCATAAAATATTTCATTTTCTCAAATTGGTTAATTTTAAAATTATTGTAAATCTAAAAGAATCAATAATTTCATTTTTTATAACATGTACTATAGTCTTTAACAAGTTAATTTCATAAAATTAAGAAAAATAACAAGTTAATTTCATCAATCTATCTAAAATTTGTTATTTATGAAATTTAATTTGCCTTTCAACTTGATTTTTTATATAAAATTTATCAAAATTTTATTTTATACACACTATTTGCTCTTTCATTAAAATATACATAGATAAAATTTCAATTTAGTCCTTTTACTTTATATTATATTCAATTAGTCTTGCAACTAAATTTTAAGTTTAATTAATTATTGTCCTTTTATTTTTTTTCTTTACCATTTTAAGATGATTCTTGTTGAAATTAATAAAGAACAAAATAATAAAATACACTAAAATTAAACAAATAGGAAAAAAAAAGAAAACTATTATCTCTAGCACTATTATTTTG
Organism: Omphalea diandra; assembly: GCA_949677035.1. Taxonomy (NCBI): domain Eukaryota; kingdom Viridiplantae; phylum Streptophyta; class Magnoliopsida; order Malpighiales; family Euphorbiaceae; genus Omphalea; species Omphalea diandra. The sequence goes on along the minus strand of CATIWR010021355.1, from coordinate 9,513 downwards.
CTATTATCTCTAGACCTTATATTTTGATTCTATTATTGTTAGTCGACTAAAGAAAGTTAACAAATTTATCTTAAATTTATTAAATAATTATAATATTAACCATCTTCCTTGTTGTGCTAAAATAAAACAAAAACATTATGCCAAAACAAAATCTAGCACTCAGAAATCTTTACATTCCAGGATTAGCCATTTCATCAAAAACCTTATACCCACTACCAAGCATCAACACTATCAAGATCCCTATTCTTCACATATAAATCCAACAATAGAGTTAAGGTCAGATTTCTTTTTGTTAAGAGTTTGATTTCTTCCGGTAATGATGTGATGTAATTTCTTCTAATAATTTATTGTGATCGAGATCTTTAAGTATTAAAATTATCATGAATGAGGAATTAAGGCCATATTTTATTTGTTATGGATTGATTGTGGTTTAAATCCTTGAGCATCAAACAATTTTCTTTTTCTTGTGATGCTAATACTGTTTATTCTCGTTTTATTGTCAAATCTTCAATTTCTCATTATAGGACTTCTAATATTACTGTGAATAATTTATCTTTTGATTTTTCTTCAACCTACGCCACCAATAAGCTTAATAGGTGTGATAAACATGTCAAATTATCAGGTTTGAGTGTCGATGTGACAATTTTTTTTGTGGTAAGCATCAATATCCAAAAGAACACGTGTGTGTAACTTTGATTATAAGGTGTATAGATGTGAGGTTCTACTAGTAGCAATAGTTGAAGATGATGACGATGATGATATTGTTGTTATTAGTTTTGCTAGGTACTATGATCTTGTTTTGGTGGGTTTCAAACACTCGAGATCTCGAGAGGAAGAAGAGGAATTATCAATTTAGGCAAACACTGCCTTGCTAGGAATAGCTTTAAGATCATAATCTGAGTCATAGAAAACCAATCATTGACTACGCTTTTTTAATTTGATTTAATAGTTATGGCCATTTAAATAAAGAAAACGAGGAGGAGTGGAAAAAGAATCATCAACGAAGTTGAAATTAGGATTTAGGTTGAGTTCATATATTATACTTTTGAGCCATGGGAATAAATCAGAACGATTGTAATGAACATAAGCGTGATGTTGGACTCTTTATTTGATGGTAGTGGTAGTTTAATAAAGGATGAATTATTTTTCTTAGAAAGTATAAAACTAATGAAGTAAAAAACCTTTCTTTTGAGGAGGGTTTTGGTAGATGAAGTACAAATCTCTATTCAAATAAAGAAAGCTATTTTGCTTTTTGACATTGAGGTGAGATTTACAAAAAAGAAGCTAAAGAGTATTTTTCTTTGTTTTTGTGATAGATTAGTCATTCAAAATATTTTTACCTTTATTTTTGTAAGAATTATTTTAACATGATTTAAAAATCAAAGTATGATGGGTTTAAATTTTAATTATAACTCTAACTAATCGCAAATTCTCACACGTTGCAATTATAATAATAAAATTTAAATGAATACAATATTTGTTTTAATAAATAATTAATTCAGTAGTTGAATGATTAAAATTATATATAAATAATAATTTAATTTATTATTAATAATAATATACTATTATTTTGTAAAGTTATTGTCATATAAATTAAATAATAAAATAGAAATTATAATTAAATTAGTCTACTAAATTTTGATAATAATAAAACTTTTGATATAAAAAATATAAAACTCATAGTTTCACTTTTTACTTTTGTTGGTTATTTTTGTCCTTTTTCCTTTTTAATTTCTTCTTGTTATATAAAAATAAATATTGATTATTATGAATATAAAGAATTTCTTTATTGTTAAATTTTCTAAATTGCATTAATGAAATATTTAATTTTCATAAATAACCAAAAATATAAAAAGTTTAATAATATAAAAATTATTCATTTAAAAATTTAATAATATAAAGATTTTGACATTTATAATAAATATTTAGTTTTTACATCATAAGAAAAAATTAAAATAATTAAAAAGATAAAAATATGAAAAACAAAAAATTATTTATTATTATTATTTTTATTTTTTATTAAAAAATTATAATAATAATAATAATATTATTATTATTTATTCTATTGATTTAATTTGTAATTTTGTTTTTATTATCTTATTTATTTTAAAATATAATTAGATAATAAATTTTTATAGATGAGAATAATTATAAAATAATAATAAATTTGAATTATTGTTTATATTATATTTTTTGTTAGACTAGGTTGGTCAAACCTAAATCATAAGTCTCTTTTGATATTGACAATGAAGATTAACTAGTTCTAATGCTTTATCAGAGTGTTGTTTTGCAGTTTATAAGTTATATTTTCATTGAAAGTTGGATGAACGTCAAAATCTTCATCTTTAAGAAGAACATCTAAATTCGCGATCAAAATTCCCTAAATTGCTACTGTGACCTTGCTATAAGGATGGACGGGGCTAGGCTAGAGGAATTCAAGAACAAATTCGCAGCCACGACTCAGCCGAAGGAAGCTTGGTTGATTCACAGTGGGATTCACGTTAATTGTCACGATCACGAATTTCAAGGGAACCAAAGCCACAACCACAGCATGCCAACTGTCCAAGGCAACCGTTGGAAATCAAAAATCGTGAGGGATATGTCGCGACTCCGACTTAAGAAGGTGTTATCTCCTCATCAAACAGAAGAATTCATGGTCTCATTTGTGCCCAAGTAAAAGTTAAATCGCAATCGCAACTTTTGAGTAGTTGGTTGAACATAATGACTATTTTTCTTAGACAATTAATGGGTGAAGGACACATGGACTAGCTGTTAGACACAAAACAAGGTTCTTTGCCGCAATTTCTGGCTATTCAATGCAAATTGAAAATTCGTGATTGCGAAATGCCAGTAGCGACCGCGACTTCTGCCTAACAAGCATTTAATGCAAAATTTGCCAAGCACAACTTAAAGATTTTGAGATGGTTTTTGAGTAACGTCTCTTTAGTGGATGTTGGCTATAAATACTCCACCAAATTGATGTAAATGCAAGAGAATTTCATTTATTGTAACCAAACCCTTGCAAATTTGCTACTCATTCTTCTTACTCTTCTTTAGGTGTTATTGATTATTTGGTGTGAGTAATAAACACTTTTGTAAGTAGGTTAAAAGTTAGCCTAGTTTCCAAAACTCTGGTAAGAGATTGAAGTGTGAGCCTATCCAAAACACTTGTGAGAGGTTTTTGTGTGAGACTAAAAACACAAGTTGTAAGGGTTTTATGTGAGCCATAAAACATAAGTTGTATAAGTTTGGTGTGAGTTTGAAAACACCAGTTTAGTTGAGTGAAATACCCAATTATGAAGAATTGAGGAGTGGACGTAGGGTTTATTAACACTCGAACCACTAGAAACATATTGTGTTGATTTTTCTCTTCTCCTTCTTAACTTCCTAAACATCATAACCTTCTTTTTAATTTTTTATTCTCCCACCAATTCAACCCCCTTTTTTGGTGCATTAGGCCAATAAGTGGTATTAGAGCCAAGTCTCACTCCAAAGCTTAATTGTGTGAGTAAATATCATGGCACAAGAAGGAATCCACACTCACATCAATTCATATTTCGATGGAGCAAATTATGCTCATTGGAAGTAAAGATATAAATCTATTTGGATAGTGATGTGGTAGACCTCTGGGACATTATTGCAAAGGAATGGAAGCCACCTACCAAGGTGAGGGATGGAAGTGAAGAATTGGTCCCTAAAGAGGAGTGGGTTGAAGCACATAGGAGATCCAATGGTAGAAATAAAAGAGTCATCACAATCCTTCTAAGTTTTTTCTTAAGAGAAGAAATTGGAAGAGTCTAACATTATCTTATTGCTTATGGATTTAAAAGCCTTAAAGGACTACCATGAGGGCACTACCTTGGTAAAATCTAATCGACTTGAGATATATGTGATAGAGTGGGAGCTATTTATGATGAAGAAGGAAGAAAACATCACGACTATGACAAATAGACTCCCTGCAATTTTCACAAACATGAAAAGTTTGGGAGAGTTCTCACCAATCATGAGGTAAATTCAAAAATCCAAAAATCTTTACCTCTTGAAAAGCTTGGTGCAAGAGTTTGTAGTATCCAATAGTCTAATCTAATGATAGGAAAGGTGCAAATGAATCTCCTAATAAGCACGTGCTTAACTCATGAGCTAGCCTTGAAGAAAGATGAAGAAATGAAGAAAATGAGAGGTCAAGGAGAGAAATCAGAAAAATCAAAAAGGAGGACCTTCGCTTTCAAGTCTTCGTCAAAGGAGAAGGAAGTTGAAGTGGCCTCAAGTGAAGAGGAAAGTGACAAAGAGGATGAGGAGCTTGCAATAATTTCTAGAAGAACAAAGGAGCTTATTAGAAGAAGAAAGAAAAAAAAAAAGCTTCAAGAAAGTTACTCCAACTCCCAAAGAAGATTAAACAAGCAAACAAGGCCACATCAAATATGTTGGCCTTAGGCACCAAGAAGGGAAAGTTGAATTGGTGAATAAAAATTAAAATAAGAAGATAAGAAAGAAAATGACACAAGATTTACAGTGGTTCGAGTATAAACAACCCTATGTCCACTCCCCAATTCTCAGCAATTGGGTGTCCGACTATCTTCCAATGGTGTTTTCAAGCTCACACAAAACTTTTACACTTATGTTTTGAAGGCTCACACAACAACCTTTACACTTATGTTTTTGAGGCTCTCACAATAACCTTTACACTTGTGTTTTTAAGGCTCACACAATAACGTCTCTTATTGTTTTTACAGGCTCACACTATAACCTTTACAAATGGTGTTTATGCTCACACCAAACAATCACCTAAAAAAGAGAAAAGATTGAGTAGCAAATTTGCAAGAGTTTGGATTACAAATTAATGAATTTTCTTCAATTTACATCTATTTGGTGAGGTATTTATAGCCTCTACCCACCAAAGAGATGTTGCGATAAAATTGGTATCAAATCTTTAAAGTATGCTAGATAGATTTTTACATTAAATGCTTGTTAGGATTCATTCGCGGTCGCTACTACTCTTTCATAGTCGTAATTTTCCAATTTCCATACAAGAGCCAAAACTTACAGCGAAAAATTTCGTTTGTGTTTAATGACTAGTCCACGTGTCATCTTTCCATTAGTTCACCGAGAAAATATAGCTGTTGCCTTTCACCTGCTCACAAAAGTAGTGGTCGCGATTCTCTTTGTACAGGCCACGACTCAAAACACGAAATCGTCTACTAAAAATGTTCATCTTCTTCTTCATGATTCGCGGTCACTACCCACAAGTTGATATCATGATTTTTGTCTTTCAATGGTCACCTAGGACACTTGTCAAGCTGTGGTTATGGACTTGATTCCCTATTGAGTTACTTCGAATTTCGCAATCGCGATTGAGGTGTGACACTCACTGCGAATTCGTCTGTGACTTTGGCTCCCCTTTCTTTAAATTGGTCGTGATAGAGAAGAGGGTCACAAATCCATCTATATAATTTATCGACTTGCCTTAGTCTAGTTCACGATCGCGATTTATGAAGTTGCAGTCGCAAACTAGGAGACAATTTGGTTTCTTTGAAGATTAACTCCATCCAACTTCAAATATAGAGACTAATTAAAAACTGTAAAACAACACTTAATTGAATCATTAGAATTGATCAATCTCCTTTGTCAAAATCAAAAGTGGTTTAAGACTTATGATTAACCATCCTAGTCCAACAATCTCCCCCTTTTTGATTTTGACAACTTAGATTGATCCAAAAGGGAAAATAATGTAGAAATATTAAGTTGGAGTGAAGTTAAGGTAAAATTTCAATGAATTATACTTAAGATAAAAAAAATTTCCTAAGCATGATATTCAATCATTGAAAAAACCTAAGTTTGAAGTTATGATGCTCCCCCTCAACTCATGCTATAAGTTTCAAGTTATTATTTTCTTCCCCTTAATCTTATGTTAGTACTATCTCTCCCCTTTTAGCAAGATCAAAAAGAGGGTGTATAAGGAAAAAGTAAAAAAAAATAAGTGAACATAATGAGCAAATGCAAAACATAAAGATAAAATTCATCATTCACATAAGATAATGAATTGCAAAGAAACAACTTTTTATATATATAACTGTGGGATCACAAAAGTTTGAAAAAAAAGAAAAAAAATATAACAGATCCATAATCTAGAGAATAGGAGAATCATCATCATCTCCAAAAGATGCTTCCTCTTGCTCTTGTGTTGCTCCTTCAACTTCATCCCCATCCTCAACTTCGTCTTCATTGTCATCTCCATCTTGCGTATCTTCAAATTCGGTGAAGTTCAGAAGATGACAAGGAGGAACTCATAGTTTCTCTTGAAGATCCACCATATCACTGTGATGATATGATAGAAATAGGAACCTCCTTTTCATCATCCTCATCAATTTATCCAATTTATGATCAATAGAGGTAAGAGACAACTTAGTCTTTGGTTTGGGTTGAGGAGGAGGGACTTGCATTGTGCCTTCTTCAATATGAAGCTGCTTCCTTTTTGAAGCTTGTGAAGTTTCCATCTTCTTTGCTCCTATTGCACCAAGGGTATACCCATATGTATCCTGATGAATAGCCTTGGCGTTTATAAGATAGGTGAGATCTAGAAAGTTTTGGGATGGTAGAAGTTTCTTAGTGAGGAATTTTTATTTTTCCTCATCAAGGGCTCCAACGAATCAATAAATGACTATGATATGTAAGGGTAGCAAAAATTGGCTTTTGGGTTTGGTACTCATGTGAATCAATTGATCCATAAGGTACCGGTCAGTTTTGATAGGTTTTCTTTTTACAAGGCAAAAAAGGAATGTCAAGTCTTTTTGGAACACTTTCTCGTTACCATTGCCACTTGCATTTACGAAAAAGGTGATGATATGATGAAGTATCCAAAGGGGTAAGGATTTGATGTGTTTAGATAAAGAAGAGCGAGAGTCGTGTTTGGTTTCGATAGAGATTTTCAACCAAAACTCGAAATAGATAACATCAAGTGCAAAGATTATAGAGGGGATGTTTTCTCTGACTTATAAATTAAACAAAGAAGAGAGTTGGTCGAACGTAATGAAAAAAGGGTTGCCAAAGGCTTAGAACACTAACCCGTATTGCCCTGCTCTTGAATCGGCTTTTCGGCTCAATTGTACGGTGCACATAAACTCTCGCACAACCTCTTCGTAATCGAGTTCATCTCGAAAGATGAACTCATTCCAGCTCAAATTTGAGAGGAAAGCACGTATTTCAACATTGATACCCAATGTCTCCAACATAAAGTTGAGGGTATCTTATTTAAAAAAATGATTTTGGAAGAGTTAGCTTTGAACCTATATTTTCTTCCTTAATAACACCTTTCATGAGATTGAGGGCAGGGGGTGTAGAAGGTTGAGCCACTGTCTTCCCTTTGTCTGTCTGGGAGAACTTCTTTAGAGCCATAGCAAAAGGGGAAGAGAGTTTAGGAGATTATTACAAAGATTTGAGAGAGTGAAGATGTTTGGAATAGTAATGAGTAAGTCACTGTTGAAGAGGGTATTTATAGCCTTTGAAGGGGTGTAAAAATGGCTATAAATGGCTAGAAATGAATTAATAAAGAGTTGGCAATGGTTGGCAGTCAAATCACTTAAATGCCTAGGCAATTACTCTATTTCGTATCCGCAAATTCATGAGTTGCGACCGTGAATTTTAGAAAATATGAGTAACGGACAAATTTTTCTCGGGAATATGCACCTTAATGGTCAAACTTTTGAAAATTTGACCAAAATTCACAGTGGAGCAGAAATTTCACGACCACGAATTGATGTTTGACAGCCGTGTGAAATTGACTTGTAATTCGCGACCATGGAGGAAGAATAGTGACCGCGAATTATGAGTCATCAAAGAAAAATAGTTGAATTTTGAAAACAAAAAAAAATTATGATCCACTTAACTATACCAACCACAAATATCACAAATCAACAAACATCAATACACTTAGCAATATTACACATAAGATAAAAAATTTTCACTTTAGGGATCTTCGATCAAGCATTTTCAATTCTCTCTTAATGAAGTTCATCCTTTCTTCATTTAGAGGTTTAGTGAAAATATCTGTAAGTAGATGATTTGTGTCAATAAATTATAACACAACTTCCCCCTTGTGCACATGATCTCTAAAAAAATGATGTCTAATATCTATGTGTTTGCTTCTAGAGTGTTGGATGAGATTTTTAGAGAGATTAATAACACTTGTGTTATCACATTCAATAGGAATGTGATTAACCACTTTACCGAAATCCTTTAATTGTTGTTTCATCCAAAGAACTTGGGTGCAATAATAACCTGCAGCAACATACTCAGTTTTCGTGATGAATAAGGCAACTGATACTTGCTTTTTACTGAACCAAGAAACTAGGCATTTACCTATAAATTGGTAAGTTTTGGAAGTATTTTTTCTATCTAACAAGCTACCCGCATAATCCGTATCCGAATATCCTACAAGACTAAAGGAAGAATCCCTAGGATACCATAATCCTAAGTGAATTGTGCCATACAAATATTTAAAAATCCTCTTAACAGCATTCAAATGAGACTCTTTAGGAGAGGATTGGAACCTAACACACATACAAACACTAAACATGATATCTGGCCTAGAAGCAGTAAGATAAAGCAGAGATCTGATCATACCTCGATATCTCTTTTCATCTACCCTTTTGTCTGATTCGTCCTTATGTAGTTTGATGGTACCACTCATTGAAGTTTTTGCTATCTTGCAACCTTCCATGCCAAATTTCTTGAGTATCTCCCTTTTGTATTTGACTTGGTTGATGAAGATCCCTTCCTTGGATTAGCTTGATTTGTAGATCAAGAAAAAACTTGAGCTCTCCCATCATGCTCATTTCAAATTTTCTAGTCATACACTTAGCAAAATCCTCACAAAAAGATTCATTAGTAGCACCAAAAATGATATCATCAACATAGATTTGAACTATGAGTGTGTCATGTTTGTGTTTTTTGACAAAAAGTGTGGTATCCACCTTTCCATTTTCAAAATCATTTTTCAAGAGAAATGAACTAAGCCTTTTATACCAAGTTCTTAGAGCTTGTTTCAATCCATATAAGGCTTTGTTCAATTTCAAAACATGGTTTGGAAAACAAAGAGACTCAAAACTAAGAGGTTGTTCAATATAGACTTCCTCCTCTATTAAAAAGCACCCATTTGAAAAAGTTTCAAATTCATATGACATGCAAATGCTAAGAGAATCCTAATGGCCTCTAATCTTGCTACAGGGGTAAAGGTTTCATCATAGTCTATGCCTTCCTCTTGGTTGTATCCCTTAGTAACCAATCTAGCTTTGTTTCTAGTGATGAAACCTTATTCATCTAATTTGTTCCTAAACACCCACTACAACCTATGATTGGGTGTTCTTTAGGCCTAAGGATAAGTTCTCATACCTTGTTTCTCTCAAATTGGTTGAGTACTTTTTGAATAGCAAATACCTAACTCTCATCATCAAGAGCCTCGTCAACTGATTTTGGCTCAAGTTGAGAAATAAATGCAAGATTATTATCTAAATGATG